>CAKAJA020000660.1:0-31846 GCA_916610235.2 Lasioglossum morio | reverse complement strand
TTTAATTTCACGTAATTTATTTACAAGTTTAATTCTGTGGGAGTCATATAAACAACCGGATTACGCGCTTCCGTTCCTACAGTTTCACCATACAATTTCCATCCCCTAAATTCAGTCTGAATGTCTGCGTTTGAGTTCCCGTTCGCCCACACTTATGTACCAGAGATTCCCAATGGCATAACTCATATCCGAAGCGATTATCGCTGGCGATCGAGGGTGGGCGTTGCGGGGGAGGCCTCGAGAATTCAGAATATCTTCTCCCGGTAAATCCCGAGGCCTTAAAAGTTCTCTGCTCCACACCGTTTGCCAGTCTCCGCCTCCGAGGAAGCGTCCTGGAAGTCTTCTAATCCTAACTGGTCTCAGCTGGCTCCGGGGGTGAAGAGGGTACCCACTACACGCTCTACACACACAGCCACACGCACGCACACACACAGTGGTTTCTCTTCTGAGGCGGGGTGGGCCGCAGAAACGGGGGGGTTGAAGTTTAATCGATAGTCCGCCGCAATTTCTCGGGGGTCGGAATTAAAATTGCATGCGCATGATACATACGTCCCGAGGGTTGGGGGGGGGGGGTGGAGGAAGGCGGGCGACTTGAATAATTGAACGGGACAACTCGGTACAATTGCACGTGAAATCGAGAATTAGGTTGCCGGATCGCTCCGAGGAATCGGCGCGCCGCCGCGTCTTTTCAACCCCCTCGCGCCGAGAAATTCCTGCGAAAAATCGTTCTCTCGAACCTGCACGCCACCCCGCTGCCAACCGAAACTTTCTAGACACTCGCGACTTTCCGTGAAACGCGAAACGAATCGTTGTTTCAGAGGAATCGAATGGAGGTTCGAGTGAAACGGTGCTCGCGGTGACATGCATAGTTAACCCTTACTGGCTTGGTTCCTTAGGTCAATCGAGAAACTCAGTCCTTTGTGCTGTCAAAGACTTTGCAAACGTGCAAGAACCTTCTAATAAAGTTTGTAGTTTCTGGGATGCGGTTGCATCGTCGCGCATAGGAAAAGAATGAAAAGAATTACAGAGAAAATGAATTAGTTATCAACGTGCATGGTTATCATTGTATCTTCTCTCTTGTACTAGTCGCTTTATCTTCCTTCTTATTTCGAAATCAAAATCGACGTCTTACAATATAACCATTTAACTGTAACCCTCGCCACGAGTAACACGTAAAACACGTTTGATAAGTAAATAATCAAATTGTCGTCTTACAATATAACCGTTAACTGTAACCCTCGCCACAAGTAACACGTAAAACACTTTTCACAAAGAAATAATCAAAATCGTCGTCTTACAATATAACCATTAACAGTAACCCGGCAGAATTAACACGTGAAACACTTTTCACAAATAAATAATCAAAATCGTCGTCTTACAATATAACCATTAACTGTAACCCTCGCGACAAGTAACACGTAAAACACTTTTCACAAAGAAATAATCAAAATCGTCGTCTTACAATATAACCATTAACTGTAACCCTCGCCAGAAGTAACACGTAAAACACTTTTGATAAATAAATAATTAAATCGTCGTCTTACGTCGGAATAAAATTGTACACGACTGGCTGCTCGACCTGTCACCATCGCTACGAGTCAGCAACGACTCCGGACGGTTAATACTGGATGATAGCAATGATATTTGACGTTGTCATGAATAGATAGTCCCTGTGCGATCGCGTTGACAAGTGCACAACGTCGATGCTTAGCCCTGAGACGACCCTAATATAGCTTGCGCGGTCGTAAACGTTCTCGATCGGACGATTAAAAGAAGCGGCTTCGATATAAATGCGGGCCGCGGCTCAAAATAAGTCTGCCTTCGATCCGAACGCCCAAAAATAATATCCGTGAGCCTCCGCGGGTCGCCGATTCCGCCTCGTTCCGTTTTCTTGCGAATCAGAATGCACGCGGAGATATTCCTTCGACGTGGATCGTCGAATAATACTGACTCTGGCAAGTAGTGAGTCGAACGAATCTCACTTGGAACTGTAAGGAACGTTTGTCTAGGTTGATCCTTGACGAAACAAGCACTGTGAGTAATCTTCCGTGTATCCTTTAAGGTATCAACATCTGCTCTTGTATGAAACTAGGACTTTGCGGCCTAGGGCCTGGAACGTTTAGGATTTTGTACGTCCTTTAAGTTGAACGCAAGGGTTTAGAAGGAGCTAAGAGGATCCTTGAACGATTGTCTAGGTTGATCCTTGAGGAAACAAGCATTATGGCAACTCTTCGATGCTAACGTGTATGTTCTAAAATGACAACATGCTCTTCTATGCATCTAGGACATTGAAACTTAGACTATTCAGTACTTTGTAATTACTTGAAGATGAACACTATGATTTTGAAGGAACTAGTAATATACTTGAACGATTGTCTACGTTGAGCCTTGAGGAAACAGACACTATGGCAACTCTTCGATGCTAACGTGTATGTTCTAAAATGACAACATGCTCTTCTATGCATCTAGGACTTTGAAACTTAGACTATTCAGTACTTTGTAATTATTTGAAGATGAACACTATGATTTTGAAGAAACTAGTAATATCCTTGAACGATTGTCTACGTTGATCCTTGAGGAAACAGACACTATGGCAACTCTTCGATGCTAACGTGTATCCTCTAAAATGACAACATGCTCTTCTATGAAACTAGGACTTTGAATCCATTCAATACTTTATACATCCTTGAACACAAGGATTTCAAAGTAGCTAAGAGGATCCTTGGACGATTCTCTATGTCGATACGTGAGGAACTAAGCATTATGGGGATCTTCTATGGGTACTAACATATATCCTCTAAGGTATCAACATGTTCTTTGAAACTAGGACTTAGTAGGTCCATTAAGATGACAACACAAGAATTTGCATGGAGTTAGGAGCTCGTACAGGCAAGCAAGTGGTGTTGCGCGGTTCCAGATGTCGGAAGAGACCCATGGAAGAGAGCATACGATATCGGAACCGCGCGGCTCGTGTGACATTTCTCCGCGGTGTAGCGAAATTCTGGCGCCGTCGATTATTTATAGCCCGTCTAAACATACGCGGGCCGGGCTGTTGAATTAGAAACTGTCCCTATACAAGAGCGAGCTAGCTAGCTAGCTGGCTAGCGCCGACACCAGAAGCTAGAAAATCGAACTGGCCATCGGGATTATTTTCGTGCGATCTTCCCGCTCCTCGGGAACCGAGGCTGCCGTTTCGCTCGATCTGTCTGCGATCGAATTAGTCAAACGCTGCCTCGGCCAAATCTCTCTCTCTCTCTCTCTCTCTCTCTCTCTCTCTCTCTCTCTCTCTCACTCTCTCTTTGCTGTCGTATGTAAACAGTATGGTGGAGATTCATTTTGTAAACAGTATCATCCAGCCAGCTCGAAACGTGGACGAATCGCCAAACAATGGGAGACAATCGTTCATCAGTTTTTCGGTAGAATATATGTGAATATATATTCAGTGTCTTGACAACAAGCATTGACGACACACGTACAACACGTCCATATTAAAGTATTAAATCACATTAAAAACAAGTAAGTTAGTTTTATGAACAATATTTACATATAATTTTGTGTTATTACATTCAAGCAGTTTAATAGTATATTTTGAAAATTGTACAATAAATATATATTTTTACAGACGCAATGCAAATAGATCTCGAAAAGGATTCTAACTAGAATCGAAACGTCGATGATTATTTGATAATCAGCAAAATTGTTCTTTGATTTCTCAGTAGTAATCGATCGAACCGTAGCACCGAGAACATTAAACTTTTGTTATTAACAGATTACCGACCGGTAATTATTGCATATTTTTGAAAAATGTATGGTACTTGAGTAAATTTTCATTTAGCATTTAGTATGAACTAACTAAGTCAGCCTCAATAACGTCGTCTAATAGTTTCATTAAAGATTGCAATGTCAAAGAAAATTTCTATGCTTTTTTTTTGCTACAGCAGAATTATTGAAAATCCTATTAATAGGCTTCCGGTCGGTAAAGTGTTAATATATATGAATATTCGGTAGAATATAGCTCGTGCGTGCACTCAGAAAATTTTCCACAAGCTACAAGAACGATACAACTCTCCTTCGTCAGTTCCGAAATGAAGAATCGAAATTCTGAAGGATTTTGTAGTCTCGAAGGCGAAACACTTCGTTCTATAGATTTTCTTGATGATGCATTTCGCGAGCGGATTACTAGTTGTGATTCCAGAGTTGTTATAGTTGTTGACGTCGTCGATAAGGTTCTGGCAGCGGTTAACGGTCGCTGGTAGCGTTCTCGCCACTCTTTGTTTTAATTCAGTGGCGGCCGTAATCCTTTCGGTCGTCTTTCAGCCGATGATTGCGTTAGGCGATATAACAGGAACCGGCGATCCTCGAAGACGTTTTTACGCGGACAATAAAACCTGCTTAATCCGCGGGAGCCCCGGTTCGTTGCAGAACCCTCAGCCGTTCTCCGGTTTAATTATTCCGAGGGTAACGAGATTTCGCTTGCGCTTCGGCAACACGCGGAAAGTTAACTGCGGACACACACACACAGAGGCAGATAACAGAGGCTTGTGCAAGTACAGTAAAACCTTAAATACTGTCCGGGGTCTTCTACGTAAACGTTGTCCAGTGCCTACTCATGTATTTCATTCTGTAGAGAGCGATTCTTTTAATTGTAACACATTATCGACCGGTGTTTATTGCATAATTTTGAAACATCTGTGGTACATGGCTAAACACATTTTACTGGAATCGTCAATAGCAACAGCAATTTTCATTGTGAACTAACAAGTCACCCTCAATAACGTCGTGTAATAGTTTCATTTAAGGTTGCAATGTAAAAGAATATTTCTATGCTTTCTTTTGTGGTTCAGCACAATTATTAAAAATCCTATTAACCCTTTGCACTCGGAGCTATTTTCACTCGAAAAATTAAACGTTTCTTCTGACCTACAATATTTCCAGTCTCTATGATTTTTTAAATTTGATAAATATGAAATTGATATAATACCTCATACAATACTTAAATGTGTAGTAATTGGTTCTAACGAGTTTTCTGGTAACCGGTAGAAACCGGTATCTATACCGACATATCTGATAGTGTAAACAATTATTTAAATAATAGTACAGCAATTTTTAGTGGCGCCTCGGAGGCGCCACTCGAGTGCTAAGGGTTAATAGGCTTCCGGTAGGTAAAGTGTTAATGTTGCAGCCCGATAGTGAAAATGAGATTGATAATACGAGATTCTGTTACCGCGAGGTGCACGGACAAAGAGATTATACAGGTTTTGAGGTTGATCCGTTTATTATGACGAGTCGAATTGTACTGCCTCGTTTGAGGACAATACAGACATACAGAGAACGTACAAGATATAGATCGACATATACATTTAATTAGAGCGCGCACAGGTGACGAGAAAACAAAACAAGTATACATTCGCGTTAACACATTCTGTTTTTCATATCTTTCTTCTTCTATATAATAAAAATGAAATGCTGTTCGTTGGTCACGACATCACGTGAGAACTGCTGGACCGATTTGGCTAATTTTTTTTTAATGGTCGTTGTAGTCCGAATCAGGTTTTTAGCGTAAAAGAAAAATTGGAAAAGTTGCCCGGAAAAATAGAAAATTCGGGACAAACTATAAGTGATTTCTGAATCATATTTTAATACAATAAAAAACAAATGTCGCAGCTTTTAATGAATATTTCAATAGGAAGTTACATTATTGACGTCTTAAGGTTTTTAGGGAAAGAAAAATTGGAATAATTGCCTGGAGAAATGGAAAATTCGGGGAAAAATGAAAGTGCTTTTTCCTATGGGATTTTTGTATAAACTCAAGACGATAACTCACGATTTGAACAATGGATATGCGTAATTAGAACGATCTCAAACAAATTTATTGAAATTTGGACAGGACAACGTCTGTCGGGTCAGCTAGTAAATCATAAATTTAAATTAAAAATAGTGTCTTTCACTGACTTCAGATTTGATCCACAATAATATTGACCAACAACGGCTTTAATCGAAAACGACTTTGATCGACAACGAATCTAAAATCGTTGTCGGACAAATTGCTTGTCGGTCAAAATCGTTGTCGATTAAATTCATTGTCGATCGTAAAATGTTTTTGGTTAGAGGCGTTGTCGGCCAAAGATTGTTGTTGATGCGAAGTGTTATCTAGGACGCTTCCTGCAAGGAAAGCCACACGTAACACGATTAAAAGGAAACTAGTCTCTGAGAGAGATAGGTTTCGTTTTCGTACGGATCAGACATTCTATCGACGGGATCGCTAATCAACAAAATCGTAGAATAATCCCGGACTTTAATCCTAAGTCGGACCAATCTCGCGATGGGAAATAGTCGATCGAGCCTTTGCCAGGGTAGAAACAGAAAGAAGAGAGAGAGAGAGAGAGAGAGAGAGGGAGACGGAGTCTTGAATTAATTGAAACAGGGCTCGCTCGAGGTCTGAAATTTTAATTAATTCCTGGGACGAGGAGGAAAGCTGTTACCTTTGATTCCACGTAATCGATCACTGGGGAATCTCTCTCTCTCTCTGATCAAACTCGAAGAGTATCTCTTCTCGCCTGCGGATCCACGCTTTTCGTCGTTATCGTGGCTTTCGACGCCCACCGACGATACCGTCTCGTCAGCTGCTTCGAAATCCATGTCCCCTCTTCATTCCATTACGTATGATTTTCATCCAGTTTCACGCAACTTTCCGTTCTTCACGATCGCTTTCAAACCAATCGAACACCAGCAAATCGATTGCCAATCGTTCTGACACACGTGTGTAAACAAATTAAATGTTAATCATCTCGAACCAGGTTTGCTTTGCGAATGAAACTCAGAAATTCATTAGCATTCATAAAATGTTTATACTGTCGAGAACATTTTCGAAGCGAAGAGAAACAAAGGAAAAAGGACTTCGAACTTAAAATTGAAGATAGAATTAAATGAAAGACAAATTATTAACCCTTAGTTTAAAACCCTTTAATTCAAAATATAATATTACTAAAATAAAATAAAACTACTAAACATTTCGATATTGTACGAAGTATAAATTTTCCCGAAACTTTGTGCGACTTTTACTTTTTTTTAAGATGTAAATGTTAATTCATCCATTTGATTAGAAAAGAACATTGAAATTTTGTTTTATTTTGTATCACTGTTTCAATTTGACACCGAGGGACAGATGCAGTTCGTGAAATGAGGGATGGATGAGGGTTAAAGTAAAAGAAAAAGTATCTTGAAATCACATATATTCGTGTTTTCGTATAATTGCGTCTGTAAACATGAAGTACATATTTAAATATCCCGTGTACGAAATCTAAATAAATGCCATATTGTCATTATTAAAAGGCAATGTATGCCAACTGCGTTTAGTGCTCGGTAGTTCTAGTGTTAAACAGTTTGTAGTTGCCAGCAACATCTCTGCATACAATTCAGAGACAATTGTCTTTGTATCGAAACATCCTCGAAGAACGTTGTTCGAATAGAACCACAATTAACGGGATTATCAAAGGATTACGAATATAGAAATATCGTGGAGAGAGGATGTTTACGCTTTATTACGCTCGTGTGTCAACGGCTAACAACCAACTGAACTCTGGGACGCGTCCGGACGCCTCGATCGTCCCGCGCTCACACGCACACAGACGCACACACAAGTCTCCTCGGAGACACCTGCATCAAGCAAAAACGTAAACAAATGCTCTCGCCCAGTCGTCTGATGACTTCGGGGAAATACAGACGCAAAGCACGCGCTCGTCGTTCGACTTTTCAAGCAACACGCAATTTAACAGACGTCTTTCGTATGCAACTTTCTCCAGTCGTGAAACCCACCCTTCGAGGATCCGTACACAATTTTCTTACTGCCGACCCTAAAAACCATTCCTCGAACGCTATTCATCCCTACCACCCTTCGGATTCTATTCCCAGACGCTGAGGGACCCTTCGAGGGTGGCCTACGATTCTCTGTCCTACATTAATTCCCTTTCTGCTGGTCCACGCGTGTTCGAACACGATCACCGTACTTAGCTCTCCGTTTCCCCGGATGGATTTCCCAAGGTACAAGGGGGTGACGTTTAACTCTGTCCAGATGTCGGCCTCCCTAAAAATGCATTGCCCTCCGAGTGATTAAGGGACAAAGGGACCAAGTGAATTTCGGCGGAGCAACGAGGACGGGCCGTGTTTCATTTCAGGCTTCTTCTCTGACAGGGTTCGAAAGGCATTGTCGGAAAGGCCGGTGATATTCTTGGAAACTGGGACGGTAAAGTTTCTTCCTGGCAGGCAAGCAAGCAAGCAGGAGCAGAGAAACTGCCTCTCCCTGTGCCCTCTTTCGTTCTCGTTCCCCGTTCAGACGTGCCTTATTCATCGGCGTGTTGTACACGTCGATCTTTCGAGCTGGTTCGAGAGTTTCGCAAACGCCGCGAGACGTCGATAAGTCGGCCTGATTCGCTCTGCGCCACGCCGTTCGCCCGACTTAATTGTCCCCGCGTTCCAGTTGTTGTTCGTCGACCGGAGAACACGTTCGACGACAACGCCGCGGCTTTATCGTAACGCCACCTATTATTTCCATCTCTTTTTTTTCCCCCATTCTTTTTTTCTCTCTCGTCGCAGATAATCGAGCCCCGTTCCCTTGCCAAATCGATTAACTCCCGAGAGATTCGTTTCCGCAACGATGCACCCCCCTGCGATGCGTTACCGCGATTCTCTACTACTGTTCCAGGACACGCGAATTTTAAGGAACACGTCTCTGTCCGATCTCTGATAACACTGTCTTAACAACAAAAATGTTTCCAAATAACTGTTGGGTGTATCTGATAGAGTTTTCGATGCTGATTCCGAATATGGCCTTAATTTTTCTCCTACACGCACAGTTTTTGAGAAATTTGAATCTATATAATAAAAATGAAATGCTGTTCGTTGGTCACGACATCACGTGAGAACGACTGGACCGATTTGGCTAATTTTTTTTTTTTTTAATGTTTGTTGTAGTCCGAAACAGGTTTTTAAGGACAGAAAAATTGGAAAAGTTGCCCAGTAAAATGGAAAATTCGGGAAAAAATGAAAGTGTTTTTTTCTATGAGCTCAAGACCATAAATCACGATCCGAACGATGGATATGCATAATTATATTTTTTGTTTTGTTCGTTATAGTTCTGGAAAAGCTTTCAGAAAAAAAAATTCGAGACAATCACAAAGGAATGTAAGAAAATTCGGACAAACAGGAAAAATCATAATTTTTGAAACGGTGCAAGTGTTATTGGTTCCCAATAAGAAAAACATTGATGTCAACGAATTGAATTTCAAGATTCAAATTGAAATTGCTTCACAAACAAATTTATTAAAATTGGACAGGACAAGGTCTGTCGGGTCAGCTGGTTTGAAATAAAGACATGTTTTTCGACTTTGAATAAATATTGTGAGGTTATTATGTATTATACATATTATACATATTGCATTGTGTTTTACAGCAAAAGATTCTGTAGACTTTCCTGAATCCAGTGATGTGCAATACTAATACATTATGATTGTTTAAACATGTTCAAACATATTTCCGATTTGCTTGAAACATGATCTTAATGCTCTTTGATATAATTAATCAAACACGTATTTCAGCTTTTACAAAATTCAACCCCTAAGAGGGTGAAAACGGGTTGCAACGTTTGTATGAGGAATATTTTGTTCGCGATCCGATTTGCTTGAAACATGGTCTTATTGCTCTTTGATAATGGTAGAATTTTGTAAAATGCTGAAATAGGTGTTTGATTAATTATATCAAAAGAGCATTAAGACCAAGTTTCAAGCAAATCGGAAATATGTTTATATATGTTTAAACAATCATAATGTATTAATATTGGGGGTGAAAAGGGGTTGTAACGTTTGTATGAGGTATATTTTATTTGTGGTCGGATTTACAACATATTTGGTCTTAATGCTCATTGATACAATCATAGGGGTGAATGGGGGTTAAAATGTTTTATGGAGAAACAATATCAATTTTTGAACGCATCAAACAGTTTCCTGTGCGAGCGAAGCCGTGGGAAAAGCTAGTATTTAAATAAATACCAAGACAAGTAAAAAGAACGAACGTAAAAGAGAAATTATTAATAGTAAGAGGGATCTGAACGCCTAACCAGCCTCGCCACAACTGTTGCAGTATAATCAAGAAAGAAAATACATCAAAACGAACAACGAGTATTGTCGAAAACGCTCGGACATCGGTCAGCTTATGTTTGCTCTAGATTGCACCAGAAAAAAAGTTTTATTTACTTCGACGACTTGGCCGCTTGTTAGGGCTACTTATCGCGAGCACGATTGGCGCTTTTTCATTGGAAAAAGAAAGAAAAGGTGAACGCGTCGTTGAAGTGCAACGATCCGGTGCAATAATAAATAAATGGTCAAGTTTTGACGCCTTCGTTGAGACGTGGAGAAACTTGCAGAGGCGAATGATTATCTTATAGCGATTTCAACGACGCGGAAACTTCACCCCGTCGCGCTGTACATTAATGATGCAGGTGTTCTGTTAACAGCGTAGCATAGTTTGAGCAACTGTCTAACTTGCGCGTGTCGAGGCCTGTAACTCGGCAATCGTGGGATCGTTACCGAGAGAGAAAGAGGGAAAAGAAAAACGCCCCGGCCACCCTTCAATCATCCATCTCGATTAGGCCAACCCCGCGGAATTACACCGTCACTTTACCCTTATCTAATCGCAATTCCTCCCCTCGTGATTCACGCCGTTGCGTGCCCGGATCCGTCGGCTACCAAGAAAACCAGGTTCCTCGCACGTTCTCCAATCTGCTACGATAATAATAAAAAAAAAAAAAACGCCGCCACGTTGCGGTTGCGTTGGTTCCCGTAATCTTCTACAATAACGACAAATTGTACGTTCGGAGATGATAAAGCAGTGTTTGCCGGGACGGAACAGTGAAATTAAAGGGGTCAGAAGAGCGAGAATTATTGGTCTACGTTCGCACCGTACAGGTATCGGGCCATCTATCTGTAACACTGTGATAAGGGGACAAAATTAGGGTGCAGGACGAAAATGATTAACCCTTCGCTGCATGATTTGTTTTAATTGGGATGGAAGAAATTGAAGGAAGATCAGTTTTGTGTGTTTCATTTAAGGGAAAAATATTTCAGAATATTAAAACAACGTATTCTGAAAAATTAACATAAACATAGTAAGAAAATATATTTTAGTAACGGGTTAGTGACTTTTGTTTGGCATATTGTTCCGAATAGTAAGAAAATATATTCTTGCTTTACTATAATAACAACATTTGTTAACTGTATCAGATATGATACACTATAAATGTTCCTTTCTATCAATCGTATATTTGTTTATTAAAGATGTATGAATGCTCTCGGTGCACTGGGGTTCGATTAATTTTTACTTGAAAGCAATTTTGCAATTTATCAAATTCAAAGATGAGATCTGAACATAGATCGAAACGTCGAAATTTGAATTTGATTCGATAAAAATTGATTAATCCTTGCAGAACCATGATGCACTATGCAGCGAAGGGTTAACCCTTAGCATTCAGAACACCACTAAAAGTTGCTGTACATTATTCAAAATATTCTTTACATTATTAAATATGTTGGTATCTAATAAATCATTAATCATTTAAGTATTGTACGAGGTATTATATCAATTTCATATTCATAAAATGAAAAAAAAATCATATGGAATGGAATTATTCTAGATAGGAAAAGACGTTTAATTTTTTAAGTAAAATTGCTTCGAGTGCAAAGGATTAATTTTTATTTATATAGAAGATTCGATTGGAAGTGGATCATAATTCGTGTCTCTGTTAAATTTACATTGTCAACTCCTTGAATTCTTAACCCTTAGCACTCGAGTGGTGACTCTGAGGTGTAACCCTTAGGTTTAGATTATTAAATATTTTGGTATCTAACGAATTACTAAACATTTAAGTATAGTGTTCAAATAGAACCACAATTAACGGGATCAAAGTATATTATATAAGGATTACAAATCAGAAAGAGTATATTCACATTCGTGTGTCCACGGCTAATAACAAAAGTCTACTGACACGCGTCTCGAACGCCTCGATTGTCACGCGCTCACACGCACACAGACGCATACACAAGTCCTCTCGGAGACACCTGCATTCTTAAAACAAAACAAGAACGTAAACAAGCGATCTCGCCCAGTCCTCTGACTTCGGGGAAATACACACACAATTTAACATATATTATGAGATACTATATCAATTTCATCAAATGAAAAAAAAATCATACAGAACGGATTTCTTCTACGTCGAAAGAAATATTTAATTTTCAAGTTAAAATGGCTCCGAGTGCAAAGGATTAATCATCGTTTGCGCGAGAATAGAAAAAAAGATGAACTGAAGTTTAATCTATAAATTCCGACAGTCTCGTCGAGTCTTCTATTAGAACATCGAGAGAAACTCGCCGAAGTAGAAGAATAAAATTGGCTACGGGTCACGAATGACCCCGGTACAAGGAGGGTTCGAAGCCGCGGAAATTCGGGAAACCGGTGTGCAGTGACTTTGATCGAGGAACGGTCTCCGCGGAAACAGTTTCCTCTCGGTTTCCGGCACAAGCGTCGCAAATTTTCAATGCGCTCTCGCGGCCGAACGTGACTCGAACATGTTTCGAGCCTGTCCCCAAGAGAAATCGATACGAGTTCATCCTTCGATCGCCGATAACAAGAGACCTTCGGGTCGGTGTTTCTCGACGCGTCTCTCGCGCCGGAATACGTGACTTCGAAGCGCACAACACACACACAAACACAAACACACACACACAGGTATCGAAACGCACGATTCACGATCGATCGCGGCGAATGCCGGCGCCGTATCCGCATGGATTTCCGGCACGGTTCCCGTCTAATCTCGCGGAAAGCTGCCGGATAAAGGCCTCGGTCGGAAGCTCTCGGATCAGCGGCCCCTTGTGCGGCATAATTAGGTTATTAGTAAATAATTGAGTTAAATCGATCGAGCTGGAACACGCCGCATCCCCCCGGCCGAGAACCTCGGCCCTCTTTAATTCAAGACGGTCCCTCTCGACAAAGAAACCGGAAACGACTTTCCAACCGACACCGCGACACCGGTTTTCGCCACCGAGAATTTCCTCCACGTCAGTCAACCATCCCCCTCATCCCCTATCTTCACTTCGGATAATACATCTTGTCGTATGACGTGCTCGTTTCTCGCGAGAGACATCGTCGAATGTGCCTTCTCTTTTAATAATATCTTTTTCATCGATAAATTTGTTTATTCTACATTGTACAGTAGAGAACGATCGTCGCGTCGAGGAGCAGGTTCGTTTGATATTATATAGACAGAGGTGGGCATTATTTGGTGATACAATATATTTCAAATACTGTTTAATAGTTTATAAATGAGATATGTACAATTTCGGTAATAATATATCTCTATTTTACAAATCTAAAAGACGAAATAAAATATTTTACTTTTTGCATTGTTATAGTACTCTGAGAAACCGAATGTTAACAAACGATTTACACTCGTAAATGTATTGAATTCGAACCATTATTTTCAGCAATAATATTTAGAATTGAAAATAAAGAGACAGAGAGAAAGAGAGACACAATACAAATATTTTCAATATTGTTCAAATGAAATACTATTTCCAGAAATTATCATATCAAACAAAATATTTAATTTTCAAAGTTCTACACATATTTTAAAATAAGTAGGATTATTTATTATTTACTATTTCAAATACTATTTTCCTCAGCTCTGTCTGTAGAAGTGTGTCGCAATAGAATCTTGAAGTTGGTAAATGTTTTTACTGTATTGCGCTCGATCCATTCATTCTTGACATACCGATTAAGAGAAAAATGTATGCTATCGGCACACAGGTTAATCAAAACACAAAAGGTATCATTGTTTCTTCCATCGATGGCCTTACATGTAAATTGTCTAAATTCCTTTCAGGAATTTTCTATTAATTGCATGTTTCTATTAATTCATTACAATCGATAAAATGGAATATATACCAATTAAGTCCGCAGTCTATTAATTTCTGCCTGATTCGAACTTCACACTACGAGGTGGTATTCTGGATGGATTATTGTAAACAATCTAGTATAGACAGAGCTGTCTACTGTAGATTGCTAGACCGATCCCCTAGCTTCTGTGCTATTTGTTTAGGAAATAGTTGGCGAGATAGGAAAGCGGTGTGGGGCCAAGAAAATTCGAAGTTTGTTTTCCGACGACACGTTTAATCCCTGCTAGGCCAGGCCGTAATTAACCTTCGATCTCGTCCGCGTTGATGAGGAACGCGAGCATGACTTATCTCGTCTTCGTGCCAAGGATCCATAACTAACCGTGTCACGCGTTGAGTAGCTGTTCCCCGTTGTCAAGGTTCGCGTACTCTTCCCGCCTCGCCCTGCCTCGCGTTGCCTCGCCCTGCCTCGCGTTGCCTCGCGTTGCCTCGCGTTGCCTCGCGAACCAACCCCACGCCGTGTTGGCGACACACGTGACTAATTAGCGACAAGCATTATGCTACCGTTCGCTGGGATACGCCAGGGCCGTGAAAAATAAAAAAGAAAAACGGCAGACCGAACCTAACCCTGAAGAACTTGAGAAAGACAAAGGAACGAACGAAACCCTCCGCAGAGAGAGAGAGAGAGATTGATTGATTGATGATTTATTAGCTTTCTCAGCTATTTTCCATTACATTTATATTACATAAACATTTGTTGTAACGAATTCCTTTAGCATTCTCTTAAATACGTCTAAATTATGACTGCATTTTACTTCGTCTGGTGTGCATTATACATTAATATTCCTTCATAGAATACACTTTTTTGGGCACTTCTCGTTTCACGAAATTCCACTGCAATATTCCCCGCTTGTCGTGTCTGCATTGCACTTTCAGCGCCTACTATTCTAAGTCTATTTCTAAATTGCACAGGCATCATATTATTTAAAATCTTAAAAATAAATATGCACATATTGTAGTACAGCTTTTGTCTTATGCTCATAAATTGCAGCGTTTCAAGCATACAATTAATATTCGTACGTCTGTCACATTGCAATATGACCCTAATCGCTCTGTTTTGCGCTTTTTGGAGCCTACTTAACTGTGTATCTCCCATATCGATTAGTAGCGTCGCACAATACTCAAAGTGAGGAGTTATACTTGTCTTAAATATCGTACATCTCGTGTAAGCCGAGATATCATTCCCTGTTCTATTTAAAAAACTTATTTTTTTCCCTATTTTCTTTAGCATATAATCACAATGACCGTTGAATCGGAGTCTATCATCAATAATTACACCTAAGTACTTTATTATTTCTACGCGCTCAATTTCCTTTCCATCCAAGCATCTCACAATGGTATTGCCTCTCAATTCTTTTCTTATACTTCGAACTAACATATATTTCTTTTTCCCCGCATTCTACTTCGAGAGAGCGAGAGAGAGAGAGAGAGAGAGAGAGCCACCCCCTCCTCTTTGTCTTCCGCAGGCCGTTTGTAATCCACCCTCAGTGCCGACACGGGTCAAAAGGGCATTCCCTCTGTTTCTTCCTCCGTGAACTACACGCTTGTCGACGCGCCACTTCTCCCTTTTCTTTTCTGTTCCGTCACCGTCTAACTCGTTTGAATGTGGCCGAATTCTTTATGGCCTCTTCAAGCTTCTCTATTTATTCGAACAAGCTTCAAGAAGCATTCGTGCGCAATTGTCCCTCCACTGGAACGCTCGTCTTTTGAGGATCCCGTGAGCATGTGCAATTCGTTGTCTACTCAAACACCCCACGAGCACTATTCAGAGACAATTGTACCTCCACTCGAGTGCCCGTCATTCGAGGATACTATTCGTTACACACGATTCTTTATTTAGCGGGACAATTCCGCGAGTGCTGTTCAAGAGAGAAATCTCCACTTAAGTGTGCTCGTTATTCCAGGATTCTATTCGTGTACGGGATCCTTTGGTTACTCGGTTACTCCGCAACCTCGTGGACAGTCCTTTTATTCAAATGTTCTCCGAGTGCTGGAATTTCTTTACACCCCTGAAACCAGTGCCTGATTAAGACAGCGCGGGGCCCGTAGCAAATGTATCAGGGGGCCCTAGGTTTTGCACGATAATATAATAAAACACGATGAATGACCTTTTCTTTTAGCAAAAATATCTGGGAACAGTATCGACTAAATTTTAGGTGAATTTTCTGTTGCAAGCACGGGGCCCTCAGAAGCGCGGGGCCCGTAGCAAAAGTTACCAGGGGGCCCTAGGTTTTGCACGATAATATAATAAAACACGATGAATGACCTTTTCTTTTAGCAAAAATATCTGGGAACAGTATCGACTAAATTTTAGATCAATTTTTTGTTGCAAGCGCGGGGCCCCCAGAATCGCGGGGCCCGTAGCATTTGCTACTCCTGCTAGAGAGTATAAACTCCTAGAGAGTTATAATAATAACTAAATAACGCTAGAGAGTTTATACTCCTGCCGGATCTTAATCCGGCAATGCCTGAAACGAATTAAGGGCTGTCTACGTAAAGTACAATATTTACAAAATGGTTTAAAGAGATCACAGCAAGGTCTCAGCCTTGACACCGTCTAACAAATCTATTTGGTGATTTTTGGTGAATTTTGAAGGCCGCAGAGGGCAGGTGTCGTGATCTCGAGTCCTCGAATAAGGTTGTAAGCTAGAACCCAACGACAGAGAGCTTTCTGTTCGAGTTAATACGCTTTACGGGGGAATCGCGTGCCGGGCCAGGTGTAACCAACCCATGCTCGAGTTCGGGTTTGGTTCCTCCTCATCGATTCGGCTGCTCGGCTGCAGGGGTCGACGTCGGTTAGATATAACTCGGATTTCCCAATAATAGGAGGTAACTGGGTAACGGTGGCCAAACCGGCGCGGTATTACTGTACACAGTGTCTAAATTATGCCTTAGCTCGGCTATTTAAGCACGGGAACGATGGGACCAACGTCTGCACGCCTCGACCTCACCGTAACCCAGGATCCCCCAAGTCCGTTTGTCCTTTCGAAGAGATCTGGGCCGATCCTCCCCTTCTCCTCCTCGAAATAACGTTTGTCGTTTTCATCGGACTCGTGATTCATGGTGAAACTCGAAGCCAACAATTATTTATTAAGCGAATTGTTATGATAGGTTGCGACATTGAATTTTCAAATATCTCACACACTGTAATAAACACAGAACTGAAGGATAATAATGTTTATCGTTTTTATCGGACTCGTGATCTACGGTGAAAATCGAAGCCAACAATTATTTATTAAGCGAATTGCTATGACAGGTTGCGACATTGAATTTCTGGACACTTTGCACGTAGCTTTTCATTCGGAATTTAAAACTGTCTCGAATCACACATTCAAATATCTCACACACTATAATAAAAAAGAACTGAGGGATAATAATGTTTGTTGAAATAAGCAAATCATATTTCGCGCACAATATATGTATTGTAGAGCGTTGTAATATGTACTACGCGAGTCATAAAAACATTGCGTAGCTCCGCGGTCTTGTTTTGACTATCGCGAGCTCACTGTAACCTGATCTGTTACTGAGCGACAACGTGTCTGCAACGTGTAAACACATAACCCATTATATTGTATTGCCACGTGCAAATAAGGAATACGAGTTCAATCGTTCCTTTCTTACTTTCCACTTTTATAACAAAAATGTTTATCGTTTTCATCGGACTCGTGATCCACGGTGAAAGTCGAAGCCAACAATTATTTAAAGAGAATTGCTATGATAGGTTGCGACATTGAATTTTCAAATATCTCACACACTGTAATAAACACAGAACTGAAGGATAATAATGTTTATCGTTTTTATCGGACTCACGATCCACGGTGAAAGTCGAAGCCAACAATAACTTAACCCTTCAGTGCCCAAATTTGTATTTAACTGAAAAAAATCAAATTTTAATCATTATTTAATTCATTTATTATATATTATTGTCAAAAGGAACACGAGATTTACACCCATTTTACATTTTTTCTTTTTGTTATTTTCGGGTGGTTTTAAAAGAAAAAAGTACTTATAAGTACTCATAAGTAATGAAAAACAAATAAAAAAGTTTATTCTGAATAAAATACATAATTTAAAAAAACAACAACATAAAAACGAACATACGTACATAGAGACAGACAGGCACGATTTTATTATATATAAAGATATAATAGAAAAAACCTAATGTTCATGTTTGATATAGAGGAGATTGTGTTTGAATAACTTTTCGAAGCAACAAGTAAATTCGAGTGGTACAGTTAAGTGTCTGAACGCAAGTGTCGTTCGTAATCCTGTATTATAATCTAAATAGTAGACACAATCGAAGTTACGTTACAATGTAAAGTCTACGTTCGCCTCGCAGCCAGTATAATCTCGGAGGAATGCAAAGACGGATGCCATTTTATGGAACGTTCACCCCGGGCGTCGCGACGCGTGGCGTCTCGCCGATAAAAGGAATTGTTTTCCCCTGTGATCGCGGCACGAGATGCAGTCTTGACCCTTGAATATTTCAGCGGGCACACGAAACGGCCGGGCAAATTGAATCAATTAATCTTGAATGAAATTTCTCGACGAGCTCTATCCGAACCTTTGTGCTCGTCTCTACTCTCCTCTTTCTCGTCCGTGTTACCGCATAACCCTTACGTAAAAGCTCCTTAGCAGAATTAACGTTTCCTCGCTATCAACCGTTACATTTTTAACTAAACAATTTCTGATTGTAACTGAGCAAAACGCACGGGACCGTGTTACGCTGGAGCAATGACAAACTGCGACTGTTATTAATACACGTGGGATTTATGCACGCACAGTCTCGAAAAGTTTGCGGGATTTCGCGTCGCTTATTTCAGAAATACGGAACCAAAAAATCACGCTGGATCCCACTTTGCGGAATTGCAAGCCCTATTCTTTCGATCTTTCACGAGTCACGTGTTCAAAATATTGTGATAAGCTATAATAACAAAATTATAATAAGAAAAATGTGTACATAGCTTTATCAGACTTATAAAAAGAGTGTAACGAAATTTGGCTCTTCAAAGGAATCTGAATTTTATGAATATAACGAAATGAATTTAGTACGATTTTTATTGATTTCACATCTATAAAGACTACCACCACTGAAAATTAGAGTTTATATGATTCTACTTTCTTAAAATTTGCCTAGAAAAATTGAACGTTGCATAATCATCCGCAGTCTACTAATTCAATTTAGTACGAGTTTTATTTATTTATTTATTTATTTTTTTATTTGAGCCACTGAAACCTATTTTAGGTTTATTTCGGTTTTCAATTTTTATTTATTTCACATCTACAAAGACTACCACCAATAGAGGAACATTTTACATGATTCGACTTTCTTAAGATTTACCTAGAAAAATTGAACGTTGCATAAACATCATCAGTCTGCTAATTCAATTTAGTACGATTTTTATTTATTTCACATGTACAAAGACTACCACCACTGAGAAGACATTTTACATGATTCTATTTTCTCAAAATTTGCCTAGGAAAATTGAAAATTGCATAAACATCCGCAGTCTGCTAATGAGTTTGCCGACCAGTGAACTAGAGAAAGGGTTCGCGAATTATGAAGTCTGCAAATGAACTTACACATATCAGGAAACTCTAGTTTCTCGGTAGCACGAGTTGGCAGGTGTGTCCCGTGTTCCTTGACAGTTCGTCGCAATTTGACGAGCCCTAGAGACAGAGAGTGAGAGAGAGAGAGAGAGTGTGTGTGTGTGTGTGTGTGTGTGAGAGAGAGAGAGAGAGAGAGAGAGAGAGAGAGAGAGAGAGAGAGAGAGAGAGAGAGAGAGAGAGAGAGAGAGAGAGGAAGAGAGTCAGCGTCCGGAAGCGAATAGCATCGACGTGCCATAATTAAACGTCACGAGATGTTTCATCCGAGAGCACTCGGAAGGATTAAAGTTCACAGCCGGCTCTCGGTGAATCGATCGGGGGAAAGTCAACGCTTCCGAGCGTTTCCAATCTCGCCAGGCGACGCCTCGCGTCGCGACGCGTCGATATACCCGTTGATTTTAAAAATGCATAGAAACCGAAGGGCAACCTCTCCGCGACGTCTGTAAAATAATGTTCATCGGATCGTCGCCTGCGGAAAGAATCTCGTTCCCGTTCCCAAAACAAACACCCACGAAAAAACGTCTCCGAGGAATGTTGTGCACCTCTCTCTCCTGTCGGGAACGAATTTTTCCACGAGATTCCAGAGCGTCGTCGTCGTCGTCGTCGAGGAACGAAGTATTTTCCTTGGAGGTTATCGGTAATAATTCGACTCGGTTCTGTTGTATAATAAAATCGCGAAGGATGTTGATTCGAGGGAACGGTATCACGCAAATATTGACGGAGCCCCGCTCGTATCGGCGGGGATAATGAAATTCTTGTTTACCTCGGACTCTTTAAACGCGACCGGAGAAACGGATCTCCGTGGAAACAAGTCTCGTCGAACAGTTTTATTTTCAAAACTAGGCTAATCGCGATCTCAAATAAATTCGGATAATCCTGCGCTTGATAATCGTGTTGCGACAGCACTCGCGGCTTAGGCAGAAAATTTCGTACGCGAGACTGCAAACGGGTAAAGAAATTAGAGATGGTGAATTTGGGACCCATGGAAATCACCGACACAAATTTCCCAGACACGGTTTTCACTGACACCAGATTTGACCGACAACGTCTTTAAACGAAAACGACTTTGATCGACAACGAATTTGACCCACAACGAATCTAAAATCGGTGTCGGTCAAAATCGTTGTAGATCAAATTCGTTGTCGATCAAAGTCGTTTTCGGTTAAAGACGTTGTCGGCCAAAGTAACTGTCGGTCAAATCTGGAGTCGGTGAAATGTTGTCGGTGAAAACCGTGTCGGGGAAATTTGTATCGCTGATTTCCATGGAAAAACAATAAATTGATGATATCAGCACCAGGTTCGATCATTTATAGAAAAAACAACAAATATGCAATTAAATCATGCTTTCTAACGTTTCGATCCCAATATGGATCTTTTTCAAAGTTTATATTTTCAGACGCAAAAATGTTCTCTTTGAAAAAGATCCATATTGGCATCGAAACGTTAGAAAGCATGATTTAATTGCATATTTATTGTTTTTTCTATAAATGATCGAACCTGGCGCCGATATCATCAATTTATTGTTTATCTTAATTTCGATCGAGAAGAACTTAACCTTTATTTCCATGGAACCGGTGAATTTAGGGGTGTAGGACTGAAAAGGGTAATGTCTTATACCCCTATAGTCGAGCAGGTTGATGTCCAAGCGAGGGATGATAGCGTAGTGCGAGGAGACCGGTTTCCACCCCCGCAGCAGGGGTTGCGAGCCGCGAGGAACGCAGAGAACCAAAGTATCGACCCGGCTAAAGCCATCCCCGCCCGGCCAAACCGGCCAACCCTCGGCCTGACACCCTCCCACCACGGCCTACTCGCCTTTCCCGTATTCTCCGTCTCCATCATCGTCCTCCCCCGTACTCTCTCGTCCTGCTTTCCATCCCTCGTCCCGCGACCTACCGTTTTATGGCCGATAGAACCGAAACCGAACTGAACGGAACTGAGTCGCGGGAGCAGCGAATCCTCCGCGTTTCCTCTCGGGGAACCGAACCGAATCGGGATCCCGAGGGAAAACTAGGCTATCCCGGGGACACGCGCTCCCTGATCATGGGACTTTCCGAGTCATTAGGCTAGACGCCTCACGGATCCTTCGAACTATGTCTTCGACACGGCGATATTTCTCTTTCGATGATGCTTGGAGAACACAATGCTACTCGACTAAGTCTGAGTACTAGAAATTGCTATTGTTGGAAGATGAAGTAGAATGTTGTTCTTTGGTTTTATCCTCGCTTTTCTGAGATTCTTGCTGTTGTTGGAAGATGAAGTAGAATGGTATTCTTGGGCCCAATCCTCGCACTTCAGATATTCTTGCTGTTGTTGGAAGATGAAGTAGAATGGTATTCTTGGGTCCAATCCTCGCATTTCAGAAATTCTTGCTGTTGTTGGAAGATGAAGTAGAATGTTGTTCTTTGGTCCAATCCTCGTATTTCAGAAATTCTTGCTGTTGTCGAAAGACGAAGTAGAATGTTGTCCTTTGGTCCAATCCTCGCATTCCAGAAATTCTTGCTGTTGTTGGAAGATAAAGTAGAATGTTGTTCTTTAGTCCTATCCTCGCGTTTCTGAGATTCTTGCTATTGTTGCAAGATGAAGTAGAATGTTGTTCTTTAGTCCTATCCTCGCGTTTCAGAAATTCTTGCTGTTGTTGGAAGATGAAGTAGAATGTTGTTCTTTGGTCCAATCTTCGCATTTCAGAAATTCTTGCTGTTGTTGAAAGATAAAGTAGAATGTTGTTCTTGGGTCCATTGCTCCCATTTCCATATTTCTTGTCGTTGTTGGGCTCAAGAATAAGATGAAATAAAATGGTGTTGTTCGGTCCATTGCTCCCATTTGCGAAATCCCTGCTGTTGTTCGGGAAACGAAGAAGAAGGTGAATTATAGAAAGCAAGATGAAATAATGGTGGGTCCATTGACCCTGGTTTTTGAATCGGCCTGTACCGTTCCGCGTCCGAAGCGATTGCCAATAATCGTGACGCGTGTAGGTCCGTCGAGCGACAAGTCGTACGACATGATCGTGTTTGATCGCGGTACGGCTTCTCTGTGCAGAAGCGTGAACGGTGATTTCGCGAGAACGATCGTCGCCACGTAACTCGTCGGTTGTTTCGTAAATTGTTCGCCATATTTCCGCAACCACCGTTTCTCCCGGCCACGCAACACCAACTTCTCGTGTACGGTAACTTGGCGGCGCGACGTCTTCGACAGCGTAGCGTCGCGAGGATCTTGAACCATTATAACTTTCGGATTGACCTCTCGAACGTCCTTCTCTCTCCCTCCTATCGGTATGTTTCAATTTGTCGTCATTACTAATTCAGACTTTTCGGGGGATGAAGAATTTCATCACGCAAGGCGGTGTAAGGGTGTGAACAAATTAGGGGGTGCGAGATTCAAAATGTCGGGTTATAAGACGGCAACAAGGTGAAGTATTAGAACACGCAAAGGGGTTGAAGAATTCGGGGGGTGTGGGACTCGCAAGGGTTCAGAATTTCGGGGTATAACACTCGAAAAAGGTGAAGTATTTGAACACGGCAAAGGGGTGGTAAATTTGGAGATGTAGGATCGACAGATAGCTGAAAAATATAAAACACAATTGAATGTCCTATTTGGCTGTAACGTTTATTAAAACAAACCGCAAAAAAGTCTTTCAGTGTTCAGTCTTCTCTCCAGTGTAAGAGGGACCTATGAAATTTTCAGCTTGTTTTCATTATTTCAATTGATATTCGCTTTCCTGTAAACTTCAATGAACTTGATGCGAGCCCTGCCTCCATACACCCATACAATTGTTGCTAACTTTCAAGAAAATCGTCTTCGAGAATACGATCAAGTTCTCCAAAGTAGAATAGGTAGTACAATGGTCAGACTGGCTTTCTATTAATTTCTAGGAGTTGTATAACCAGTATGGCAACCAAGTCCCAACAAAATGCCAACCATAAATGCTACTAAGAATAAGACTGCGAAGAGGGTGAATGATTCGGAAGTGTAACAGGAGAAATGGGGTGGAGAGTTTGGGGGTGAAAGAAAATCTCGTACGAATCGTGATGTTCGGCTGGTAAAAGAGGCGCACCTAAGCGGCCATCGATATTAACCGAATTTCCGGGGCGAACCTAAACGAGAACGCGGTATCGCACGGCGTAACGGTCTGTCGGGGAACACCGGAACCAGCCGGCCCTAGGGAAATCATGTTGCGAGCTGCCTAGGAGGGCCGCGGTTACCCGCGACCCGCGACCCTCCTTCTTATCCCTACCAGGCCAGGTAATTCCGAACAAAGACGCAACAACCTGCCCTGACCCGATCGTTAGAACCGCCAGTCCGTGCGCCAGTTACCCTTTTTCAGAGTCGGCCGGGTCACGGTGCTAGAGGCCGTTCAGGAGACTTCCTACGTCCACTAAACTGTCCAACGATTCACATTCGAACGGGTGTGCAGCTCTTTGAAACAACGTTGGCTCATTTTAATCCAGAGTTGGGCAAAAAATTAATCGACAATTGACGACTAAATTTCTACTTGAATCGTTAATCGCAATTA
The DNA here is from genome assembly GCA_916610235.2 of Lasioglossum morio. Classification (NCBI taxonomy): domain Eukaryota; kingdom Metazoa; phylum Arthropoda; class Insecta; order Hymenoptera; family Halictidae; genus Lasioglossum; species Lasioglossum morio. Next base: position 7,732 of record CAKAJA020000660.1, on the reverse strand, counting down.
ACGATTGAATACTGATTAATTATTAACTTGATCAATCGATTGAATCAATCGCCGATTTCTCGATGATCTGTTCGTTTCATCAACGATTAATTATTAACTTCATCAATCGATTGAATTAATCGTCGATTTCTCGATGATTTCTTCGTTTAATCTACGATTAATTATTAACTTCATCAATCGATTGAATCAATCGCCGATTTCTCGATGATTTCTTCGTTTCATCAACGATTAATTATTAACTTGATCAATCGATTGAATTAATCGTCGATTTCTCGATGATTTCTTCGTTTAATCAACGATTAATTATTAATTTCATCAATCGATTGAATCAATCGCCGATTTCTCGATGATTTCTTCGTTTCATCAACGATTAATTATTAACTTCATCAATCGATTGAATTAATCGTCGATTTCTCGATGATTTCTTCGTTTAATCAACGATTAATTATTAACTTCATCAATCGATTGAATTAATCGTCGATTTCTCGATGATTTCTTCGTTTCATCAACGATTAATTATTAACTTCATCAATCGATTGAATCAATCGCCGATTTCTCGATGATTTCTTCGTTTAATCAACGATTAATTATTAACTTCATCAATCGATTGAATCAATCGCCGATTTCTCGATGATTTCTTCGTTTAATGTACGATTAATTATTAACTTCATCAATCGACTGAATCAATCGCCGATTTCCCGATGATTTCTTCGTTTCATCAACGATTAATTATTAACTTCATCAATCGATTGAATCAATCGCCGATTTCTCGATGATTTCTTCGTTTAATCAACGATTAACGATTAACTTCACCAATCGATTGAATCAATCGCCGATTTCTGGACGATTTATTTTTTTTTAATCGTACACATTAATCAATCAGTCATGATTATAATTTTAATCGATAATTACCCAACTCTGTTTTAATTATAGTTATGAACTTGATGAACATTTCCTGAAGAATATCTCGGCGACTATTACCTTTTCCATCCTGTAAAAGGTGCAAAGCAATTTTCAAAAGTTCAACTATCTTTTGTATTGCTTCTTATTTTACTCGTCGCATAGATAAGCAGTGCACGGTAAACCATAAGTGGAAACTGAACTGTTCTTTTAAAGAATTATGAAACGAAGCCGATTTGATGATGACAAATTCGAATGATGCCAACGATTAACCTTGGAACGGGTGCAGCGCATCGTTCCATAAAAAATGGAAAGAATCAATTGGGTTGTCGGAAAAGTACAGGACGCGTTTTCACAGGAGATGGATCGCGAAAAATACCGCGTGACTTTTCCGACAACCCAATAGTCGGTACCGGTTCAGTGGAGGATGTGGGTCGTCGACACGGCGAACGGAATCGTTAATGCAGCGATGCGCGAGCCGCGTCTCGGCCCGTCAAAGCCCGCGTAGCAACGATTCATTCTTTCTCTCCCCCTTTTTATTTTTTACCCCCGCCTTCCGTCCTATCCGTCTGTGTTGCACCCCACCCCCTCTCCTCGCGACTGTATTTTTTTTTTGTTGTTGCGCCACGCGGCAGCTCTCCTTTTTGCATCGCGGCCGCGGATGAATGCGAAACGTCGGCAGAACTATTGCAGCCAGTCTCGGCTCGCCGCTCCATTGTTCTACATACTGCGCCGGCAGACAGTTGACACGGAATAGCGCGACACAACGATACACGCGACCGAGAGCAACAGAGAGATAAAGAGATAGAGAGAGAGCGAGAGAGAGGCTGTTCGCTGTCAACAGAGAAAGGCGAAACAGAAAAAGGAAGCTTTCAAGCGACGGGAAAAGAAACCAGGGGCCGAGGGGACGTCGACAGCTTCGTCCCTAAGAACGGCCGACTGGAAATGCCTTGGGGTCACCGTGCGAGGAGCCCCGTGATCGTACACCCCTTTCTCAGACTCATCTTGCCACCCCTGAGATTTCGAAAATCGACTGATCAAGATATCGTCACGGGATAATCATTGTATCGCTTGTAGAGTCACACTGAGATCTCGTAAACTTTGATCTCTTCGCTTAAATTAGTTAGGGGATGATGATCGAATTTAGGTTCAGTGTACAATTTATTATTGATCATAAAAGAAAGGAAGGAATTCATTCTGAGCAGCTGGAACCCTGAGATCTCGTAAACTTTGATCTCTTCGCCTAAATTAGTTAGGGGATGATGATCGAATTTAGGTTCAGTGTACAATTTATTATTGATCATCAAAGAACAGAAGAAATTCAATTCTGAGCAGCTGGAACCCTGAGATCTCGTAAACTTTGATCTCTTCGCCTAAATTAGTTAGGGGATGATGATCGAATTTAGGTTCAGTGTCCAATTTATTATTGATCATAAAAGAACAGAAGAAATTCAATTCTGAGCAGCTGGAACCCCGTACAGCAGAACTGTGTCTCGAGGTTTTGCGAGTAGAACGAACCTGTCTGAAACCTAGGGGACCAACTACGCTAGTGATTCTAGTCTGTCCGCCTTTCTCGGAGCGTCTCGGAGATGTATCGGGGTGCAATTTCGTTAATTGGTCCCGATAATGGTCGCGGATAATTCTCGAGAGATCGCAGCGACTCGGGAGGGAGATGGATCAGCGATTATTCGGGGGGGCGTTGATCGTCGTCCCGTTTTTCACCCGTGGATTCCCCGGAACAATGAGTCCCCGACAAGGGTGGCATACTCGAGAACCGTGTCGTGCAACCTGATGGCGCGTACGCATGCACGCGCCACGACACGACAGAACACGTATCGCGATCGGTAGCTGCCACGCCATGCCACGCCGAGGAAGTAGGCCGAGTGGGTAACTATGCAAAGTGCAGGAAACACGTTTTACGATGCGTCACGTGACGCGCTGATCCGACCCGCTATAAACCCGCGGGTTAGGATTCTGCAGGACGTGCGCGCGCATCCCTCCGCCTAGATGTCTCGGAGACCCGAACCGTTACCTCCCCAGTTTGTTTCGACTCTCAAGGTTTCATCGTGGATCGCCTGGGTCTAAGGGGTGACAGCCCGAAAACACCTGGACAATCGAAAACAGAGAGCCACCAGTTCATAACCTCCTGGGTACCATCAAGGAGTTCGTACACTCTGTACAAACGTATATTCACTCTGTACAAAGTTTGAGTCCCAAAAGGAATCATCCATCTTGTCTTCCCCATTCGGTAGGCGTGGCTTAGGCCTCCCTGGTGGGCGTGGTTTTGTTGCCCTCGGAGGAACTGGTACCTTGTTCCAAAGAGAGATCACCTGGGACGACTAATCTACGAAAAGGACTCTCCTCGAAAACTTCCACTTCGATCACTATTCCTGCTTTTCCCCTCTTTTCGCTACGAAAGATCCAAGTAGGCGTGGTTTCGTGGCTCTCGGAGGAGCTGGCACCTTGTTGCACAGAGCGATCTCCTGGGACGACTAATCTGACTCTCCGCGAAAACTTCCACTTCGATCACTATTCCTGTTCTTTCCCTCTTTTCGCTACGAAAGATCCAAGTAGGCGTGGTTTCGTGGCTCTCGACGGACCCAGGGCACTGCCGCACGGGATAATGTTTGCAAACGACTGGATCCCGTATCTTCTAAACGGTTCACCTTCGATCGCTGTTTCTCCGTGTTGTTCCCTCGGGACGCCTCCGGTAGGCGTGGTTTCTCTCGCCCTGGAGGAGCCGGTACGACGTCCCTCGGGGCGCATCGTGCTCCCGTCAGCTCTCCCTGAACGTTTCACCGATCGGGTAATCTCGCGAAATAGCATCGTCGCGGATGATCCCACGAGGAAGTTTCTGCTCTGTCCACGAGCGTCGTAAACTTGCTGGGTGTTCCTGGCTCAGCCAATGAGCTGGGTCGGTTCGCGGGTTCCGGGGGAGCGGGTCCGCCGCGATGGAAGCAAACAAATTGAGATCTAACAGAGAACCGTGAACTTTGTAAATAAACGGGCTCTCTTACGAGGCTGGCTCGCCGGCTTCCGTCGTATATTCAGCCGGCTCCGTGAATTCAAGGATCTCCGGGTTCATAAAACAGAAATATACCGGCGTGGCGCGCTAGGCTAGGTAGCTAGCCAGCCAGCCAGCCAGCTCTCGCTCGCCATTCCAGTTCGCCCCGGCGAGCCGCGAGGGGAATCGATCAGCGATAAAACGGGTCGTACGGAGACACGTTTATAGCCGGAGAGAGAGAGAGAGAGAGAGAGAAAGAGAGAGAGAGAGAGAGAGAGAGAGAGCTGGTGCACTTACGGCACACGGTCGCAGGATCCGTGCATGGGAACGTGCACCGAAGCCGGCCCCGTGTATTTAAAGGTATCGACGTTGTCGCGGCTGCAAAAGACGCAACGTCGTCGCCCCTAGGCTGCCAGGAGAGAGAAAGAGAGAGAGAGCGAGAGAGAGAGAGAGAGAGAGAGAGAGAGAGAGACACGCGTTGCCTCTGCTCTGCTCTACTCAGCACTGCTCAGCTCAGCTCGCCTCTGCTCTTTGAAGAAGGCGGCGCATCCCGCGTCGCTCTCTTGCACGCCCTAGTTGCGCGTCGTCGAGCGAGTGGCTCGATTCAAGGCCGCCACTGTCGCTCGACCACCGTTTCTGCGTCGGTGGGCTCCTCCGCAGCTTTCCAACCACCCCGCCAACCCCTTCTCGTTCCACTTCTCTTTTTATATCTTCGTTATAGATCCCCTTGAATTGTCCGTGGTTGGCCTCGCCTCGACGAGCCGCACCGCATCGCGTCCTATCGCATCCCCCTTAGAACCTCGGCAAAAATACTCGAATTCATCCGGGGACTCGACGCACCGCCTCTACTTTCTCATGGATCCACAGGATTCGACTGAACCAACCCCGAGCTTATTCTCGATCACTTCTGTTGATTACTCCAGCGAATATTGCACGGTGATCAACGGCCGACAAACCAACGAGGTTGTACCCCGTAAAGAATTATTAATTAACCCTTAGCACTCGAGGCGCCACTAAAAATTCCTGTACTATTATTTAAAATATTGTTTATGTTATTAGACATGTCGGTATCTAACCAATTACTAAACGTTTAAGTATTGTATGAGGTATATATATATATATATATATATGTATTTTATTGGATTCCCCTTAGGGTTACAATTCTCACATTACATATATCAACCTTTTTCCCATTTTCGTACTTATCCTCTATCCTTACCTCTAGCTTATTAACTAACTTATGACTATCTTATATACTATTTACAGATAGAGAGAGAGAGAAACGCTATATACAAAAGACTTATCCTATACAAACGAAAGACATTTGTATTGTATGAGGTATTATATCAATTTCATATCGACCAAATTTAAAAAATCATAGAGAATGGAAATATTGTAGGTCAGAAGTAACGTTTGATTTTTAAGTTAAATTAGCTCCAAGCGCAAAGGGTTAATAAGGACAAGCATCGCAAGGCATTATCGTAGTCTCAGAACCAGTCCCCGAACCTAACCCTCCTGTTTAACCCCCATCCGTCCCTCATTTCGCGAACTGAATCTGTCAAATTGACACAGTGATAAAAAAAACAATAAAATAACAAGTCAAACAGTTACTTTTCGATGTTTTTTTTCATTCAAATTGATGAGTTATGTTACGTTATTAACAAGTTATCGATCGAGATCATGGAAACAGTTACAAAGTATGTATGTATGTATATTTATTCCTGTTCCTTTTCGGGTTACAGGGGAAACCCGATCCCTTTACATTTAATTTATTTACATTTCTTACAACCTATGGAGCATTTTCTTTTCTTTCACACTCTCTCTCCCCCCCTCTCTCTCTCTCTCTCTTTCACCCTTCCTCTCAATCTTCTTTTTTCCCCTGGTCTCCTCTTTTCCTCTCTTTATCTGTCACTTCTTCCTTCCTGGATTTCGTTTCTCTCCCTATCTAGTCTCTTCATCCATTCTTCTACCCTTCCGTCCTCAGCTAAAATTTTCCCACTCCTCGTCTCTCCTTTCCCTAAAAGATACAAAGTACAGATTTCTTTCGAGAGGGTGGTCTCTGGAAAGAGGCTGGCGAACAACTGACGAGGGAATAGTGGCAGATCCGGAATACTTACTCTAATTGTGAACAAAAATCCATCCCGTTTAATGCGAAATCTATGGTTAGACTCGTGGAAGCTTAGGATGGTAGTCGAACGATTAGGGTGGTCCTGGGAACTCTTAAATTCCCATTGGAGGTAGTTCGTCTTGTTTAAACTGAAATATATACGGGCAGGATCGGCTGGAGCCGGTGGATGGTGATTGAACGATTAACGTCCTCTCCCTCTCTCTCTCTCTCTCTCTATGTAAAAATATTAATTGTATACTTCAAACGCTGCAATTTATGAGTATAAGACAAAGGCTGTACTACAATATGTGCATATTTATTTTTAAGATTTTAAATAATATGATGCCTGTGCAATTTAGAAATAGACTTAGAATAGTAAGCGTTGAAAGTGCAATGCAGACACGACAAGCGGGGAATATTGCAGTGGAATTTCGTGAAACGAGAAGTGCCGAAAAAAGTGTATTCTATGAAGGAATATTAATGTATAATGCACTACCAGACGAAGTAAAACACTATAATAATTTAGACGTATTTAAGAGAATGCTAAAGGAATTCGTTACAACAAATGTTTATGTAATACAAATGTAATGGAACATAGCAAACAACCGTAGTCCCTTTGAAAGCACCGGTTCTCGTTAGATCACCGAAGTTAAACAATGTGGAACGTGAACGGCACTAGGATGGGTGACCGTCTGGTAAAAAACTGGAAAGTGACCCACCCGAGGTGTTTTTCACGTGTTGTTGGCAAAAGGTGGTTCGGAACTCACCATAAACAGTAGGTCCCGCTGAAAAGGCGATGGTGTGAGTGGAAAGAGGGGGATTGGTAAATGAATTTGAAACACTGCGGGGACCAAATATTATGTTACATACATACATGTAATGGAAAATAGCTGAGAAAGCTAATAAATCATCAATCGATCAATCAATCTCTCATTGGAATCTGATCTACACGTGTGATCGTCCCGGTTCGAACTTGGCGATTTAACGAGGGAAGGTGATCGAACGATTAACGAGGTAGTGCCTCGGAAGAAGCACGTGACTGGGAACCACGGAAGCGACGATCCCTGGTCAGTGATAAAATGTAGTGCAACCTGAAGAGGAGCACGTGATCAGGGTTGTACGCGTGAATCGTGGGTCAGGTCGGCCCTGTGCAATCTCCGGTAATGATTGGTCTCCATGGAGACTGATAAGCGGTCGCCTCGCCCCTCTCTTCACTCAGGCTAAGACAATCGCGAGGAGACAGGTACAGGAGAATGGCAGGGGAATTGCAGGGGAATGCAGGGGCTGCAACGACGCCCGCAGGATGAAACATTAAAGCTGCGTTTGCGCCGATGCGATGCGGCCTGCCTTGAACTACTTTAGGGAAGGATACAAGCGGCGAGCTTCTCCGCAACACGCCGTCCACGAGGCTTGACCTTTCGTCCTACCGTTTCCTCCAGCGTTTTCCACCTTTTTCTCTCTTTCTTCTTCTTCTTCTTCTTCTTCTTTTTATTTTTTTACCGACGCCACATGATGGATGGTGTTCGCTCGGTGTTCGCGGTTCAAGAGCCACTACGGGAATACAAATTTTGAGCGAACTATAGATAGGTTCTCCAGATAGTCAGGTTTCGAACAATGTTCCTTTTCGTTCTTCGCATATCGTAGAGAAGCTCGCTGGAACCTTAGCCTTTCAATTTAATCAACTTCCTGCGCCCGGACTCGATCAACCAGTATCCAGATGT
>CAKAJA020000659.1:0-41962 GCA_916610235.2 Lasioglossum morio | reverse complement strand
AGGAATGACCGCGCGTACTCGCAAATTCTAAAAATTGCGAATCTTTCGGGACATGTAGTGCATACGTAGACGTGTATCAAATTCAGTTCAAGGGGGTGAAGTTTCATAAGTATTGGATTTTTCGTGTTCGAAATTTTCCCGTGCGAGTTGCTCCATTGCACAGTCACCGATTTAGCGATAACAGGAGATAGTAAGGTTGAATCATATAACTGTGTAATCTCAACTGACTCAGCCTACTAATCCGTTCTAAAATGAAGCTCACTTTAAAAAGTTTGAAGAGCGTTCGAGCACCCGGTGTTCTTTTTCGACTCGTGGCTTATTTGGAGAGCAACCGTGGGATTCTATTTTTCTCTGTTCGTCTCGTTTCGTGTTTTTTCCCCGGCGCAAAAAGCAGTCGAACGTTGCGTTTTCACCGCGCCGGTTTTCCCAGGAGGAAACTTGCCCGTTTATTTTCCTCGGTCCGTGAATCCCGAGCTCGGACCACGAGGATTTATTTCGCAGAAACTGGGTCTCGAAGAATATCGCGGCGATGGCTTCCACTAGAAACCAGGCTTGCGAGGGAAATCTTCGATTTCCATAAAAATGATTCCGGGGCCTGATAAAACGCGCGCGGTCAGCTTTCCGCCGACCCTAATCAACTCCTCCTATCGTTCTTCTCCGTCTAGCGTTTCATGAATTACTAACAATCTGTGCGAAAGTTTTCTTGTCATTTATATATACACCTACATCTTCTAATTTCTCATAAGCTCTCTACTTCCTTCAGAGATTTCTCTTGTTTATCTAGACATTGTAGCATTCGTTTTAATGCGAAGCGAGTTTTAATGGTTGGGGATCGTTATCTCCCCTCTTTTTAGTCGCAACGTTGAACTCGTAGAGCTAATTTTAAATTGAACATTATTCAAATTCAAGAGATATTCCTTATTTATCGGTGGCTAAATTATAAATCGACGATTACTAACAATGAGCAGCTGCAATTGGACATGGTGTAAATAATAGAGGAATTTTTACGGTTTCGTTGAAATATGGAATGGAGGACAGTGGTTCGGCACAGTATCGCGGATGTTCGGAGGGGGCCTTGAACTCGAAAGTCCGTCCAAGGCCGCGGCTATCAGGCAGATAGACCGCGACAGCGACGGTGTTGTTCGCCGTCGTGCGTGCCCCTTTGTACGGCCGTTCTCGATGTGGATAAACACACGTATCACGACGTAGCGTTCCGACTTTCCATTCGGATGCGTAATGCTTGCGCAACGAGCGCATAAATATGCAGCCCGGCGAGCCCACGCTCGGTTCGTTATTGGCACGCGTGTATCGGCCGCTGCGTGTCGATTTAAAAATGCATCGAGTTCGCATGGGAGGGCTCTCGAACGCGTCGAGTCGCGTCGACTCTCGACGAGAACGGACCAATTAAATACAGTCAACCCTCGTACAACGTAATTAATTCGTCCCTTGTTTAACATTAGGTTTACTATCGTAGATTTTGCCATTTTTAAAATAATATATAACCAAGATCGAATAAGATTAGATACAAATTGAATCGAAATTTATAGTCCGCGTTATAGAAGGGTATACGTTCGTTAAAGCTCGCGTTAACCTCGGGGTCTGGTTAAAATCGCGGCTGCGGGGTAATCAGTGGTGAGAGAAAGAAATTGAAGTCCTCTCGAATCAGATCTTCAGCTTCACGGGATTCTTTGGGGGGCCGTTGTATGTGCGGAGGCGCGACGGCCCTCTCGCGCAGCCAGCGGAACATTCTGCAAACAAAAAGCACCGGTTCGAAGAGCTGGGCGGGGTGAGTTTCACGGTCGATCCTCGAGGAAGCCGGGGGGAGAGCAGGGTAGGGAAACAACAATGGCGGGCAGGTAAGTCCGCGGCAAATGTTTGCCTTTCCTAATTAAATGAAACTCCGCCTCGCTCGTTGCCGGTGCTTCCTTTCGAGCCGGCAGAGAACCGTGTGCAACTCGGAGAACGAACGCAGGGGGTGGAAATAGCCTGGCAAAAAGGTGTCGAGACGCAGGGCGGCGGAGTGGGTCTAGCAATTTTTTGCGGATCACGGGCTAATTTTCCCGGGGAACTTTTTCTCCTATCCCGGAGTCTCGTCGAGGCTTCTTCTATCTCTGTGAATTTATTTATCGATCCCCCGTGGCTCGAAGTTTTCGAAGAACCAGGTGGCATCGGCGGCTGTCGAAAATGGCAGAAGCGCCCCGGAACGTGTGAGCCACACTTAGCTTATCGTGCAGAAAGTAAACCAGTCCGCTCCACACTTTCCGATAGACGCATACCGGGAACGCCTCGGGCGCGATCCATATTTTTCCGTGAGGCGGCCTCTAATTAAATTTCGACACGAAAATACTTCTCGCTCGTGCCGGGACACGCGATGGCTCCCTCGTGCATCGTGCGAATATCGCGAGACACGAATAACATTAGCCGCGTATTAACAATTGCGATGATCCAACAACTTATCTCGATCCCAGTCTTACTCGAAATTATCGTCTTCATAGCGTAGCTATATCTTGGCGAGCCTATGATCAAAACTTGAGCTTGGATAGCTAGGGTTGCGCACTCTACGACGTCCTTCCAGAAATGTTTAGTCATCGTGAATGTTTGTAATGGATTCACGATCTCCTCTCTGGGAAGCATTTAGCATCTTTTCGACGAGGAAGCATCTTCCGTTGTAGGGTAGGCGATGTCGGTCACGGTACGGCGGGATCGACGGTTACCTGCAGGCTTCACACGCGTGTCTGAGAGACGCGCGATGCGCTCGTGCACGTACAACACGGCCGCTACGCGTGCACGCAAGTGCGTGTTTTCATGCACGGCCAAAGCGTAACGCTCGTGTAGCGCCGTGATTAGACACGCCACGGAGTTCGCGGAACCGGTTCTACATCGTCTCTGTTCTTTCCCCACGTGGTCGGGTGGGATCCTTGTCTCCTTTCTCTCTTTCTCTCTCTCTCTCTCTCTCTCTCTCTCTCTCTCTCTCTCTCTCTCTCTCTCTCTCTCTCTCTCTCTCTCTCTCTCTCTCTCTCTCGTAGCCCGACCGACTCGATTATGGGTCGGCGGAGAAGCGAAGATGGCGAGGGAGACACCGGACTCGCAAAAAGAGTCGCCGTTTCGTTCGTTCGTTCGTTTCGCCGCCATGCTACTTTCTCCTTGCGTAATCGAATGCGAGAGACTTTCTTCGTCTTCTCCTGCCTGCAGGACGTGGCGTCTCTCTGGGGAAGATATTCCTTGCTCGAAAAGTATTGACATCCTTTCGCTTTGACTAGATATAACGTCGATGACGGTCAGGGTAGCGGGAAGTCTATCTTCAGTACTACGAAGAGGGAATTAAAAACCAGACGGATACATTGCAAGAATACTACCACACACAAGGAGATATATTCGAACACTGATTCGCTGGGTCCGTAGCCCTCTAACAGCGGAAGCCGGAACTATCGCTGCACTAGTAAGGCCCCAAGCCTGATTCTAATAAATTTCTTTCCCCGTCCACATTATGACTTTCTGGGTACTTCCAATAGTCGACTAGCAACTCTTAGAGACCGAGGGGTGATCGAAATTAGCCAGCAACTGTTAAGCCTATTAACTATCGTAATCTCTTCACATGACACTGGGTAGCTAGGGCATCAGCATCTTATTCTTTCTTCGTCCACGTTTTGGCTTTGCAGGCACTTCAAATAGTGTACTACTAGCAAATGTTACGTCTTCACCAGCCACGGAGAAGCTAGGCCGTATCGTCTTAGGGAATTCCTAATGGCGACTACACAGGAGTAAAACGCGAACCCGCTTACAAAATGACTCCGCCCGAATTTCTAGTCGTAGACACACGAACATCGTGGAACAGAAGAGCAGATTGGGCGTGTGCGTGCGCAGACACACGATCCAACGTTATATAGCCCTATCCGGCGACTTATGTGCCCATATAGATACAAGCCCAGTTCCGAGTAGCGTGTCTGGCATCTTCGTATATAGCGTGGTGGCGTGGGCTATAGCTCGCTCACTCGCTCGCGGCTGGCATGCATTATTCACGAACCAGTCGCAAGCTGAACCCGCTCTCTCGACTCCAGACCGACCCGCCAGTGACTTCACGTCGAGCACGCTGCTGCTGCGCTGCGGCTTCAACCCCTTCGACGGGTACATACACACACGTACACGACCACACGAATTTTGCTACAATGGGAGGCCGCTTCGGCCCGGAGATTGAGGCGTTCGGCCGAGAGCATACCTCCTTTTTATCCCTCTCTCGATCCGTTCGTTCAACCTAATTCCTTTCACCGGCTCGCGTCGTTTTTCTTCGGGATTCCGAGGCGGTTCTAGTGGATCGACCCGTTCACCGGGATTCGGCTCAAGTTTAAGGTTCGCCCTCCCCGTGCAGCTACTTTTTGCGGTGCTATTTTAAGGGGCCTGCCTGCCTCCTGCGGGCACCGGGTAACAGAGGGTGGAAAGTCGATTTTATTCTACACTTTCGTGAAAGAACGTTTTGCTAACCTGTGAAAACTAGACTCCTAGGTATGCGACTGCTTTATACAAAATAATTATATCAATAGAGGAGAAATCATATATTGACCAATTCAACTTTCAAAATTTTTCAACAATTCAGAATTTTATCTACTCTATTTCGCCGTAAACGCATGAAGATCTGCAGTCCAGTTATCGCAGAGATTTGATTTGAAACGTCTGGCTTATTTTCCGCGAGATGTGTGTCACCGAGTGCACAGTCCGCGACATCCACCTGGAATCCCGTAAACGTCCTGCAGCACGCCGCCTTTGAGGAAGTTTTAATCCGTTTGACGATCAAAGAGGTCCCCGGTTGCTTGCGGTGGTCGGGAACAGTCGCGTTCGCGTCGTTTGTGCGATATTTTATTAAATTCCCCGTAACAAAAGCGTTCAACTAACGGCCGTTACGAACGTTGAAAACATTTTTAGCCGACGCGACGCACGGCCCCCAGGGGGGAGAGCCTCCGCGATGCGTGAAACTCGGGCGCCGGGCTCGGCAGTTTCCCCAGAAAAGCTATGAAAATTATTTCCGGCTTCCCGATCCCCCGGTAATGATCGCGGAACCGCGCGCTCTTTTTCCTCGAGGATTATTTCATACCCTCCGCTCGTTAAATCGCCAATTAGAATTTCCAGCCGTTTTTGCCCGGCGTTCGAGCGACTCGTAAATCAAGCATCGAGAGCGTAAAAAAACACGTTGCAACAATATAGTATATGTGTACATACATTCGGGGCGCATTGTGCGCGGTCTGGCCTGCGTCTGGCGACCGCCCGCGCGTTCCGCAGCCTGGTCGGCGAGGCTCGTCACACTTGGTCCGACTTAATTACGCTAATGAGAACGTTTTGGCTGGTTCTCCGGCATCGGGGACACCGCACTGCCTGTCACTGACCCTGTCTGGCTCGACTCTCGCAACAGTTTTTGCCCGGCCAACAGGTTTTAAGGGGGCACTCTTGTTTTCATAGTAGTTCCTACGCGAAATTCTAGGGTTTTTCTTCGGAAAAACTATTCAAACTTTTGCATTGAAATTTGGCGCACACGTTCTTCGGTGTTTTGACGTACGCGTGTAATTTGTTTTAAATAAAAGAGGAATATTTAAAAATATTATTATATCCTAAACGCACAGACTTTTATTAAAATTTTTTTTAATAATGCATTGTCATCCAGTTCCGTACTACGTTGAAAGTTTCAAGTCTCTAGTTCATCGGGAAGTTAGTTTAAAATCAATTGTAAGATTTGTACCGAACAGACAAACAGACAAGAAAGCGAGCTGAGTAAAACGTGGTAAAAATGATAAAAAGTGAAACACATTGGGTGACGCAGGCCATCATTCAGTCGAGTTTGTTCATCACTTGAATTCTCCAGAAAAAAAAAATTACATACTCCTATGGACGCGATGAAACTCATCGACCGGAAAAATTGAAAGCGCTTCGAGCGGAGTCGAACTCGCTCGGGCCTCCTCGGTCCGCGGAAAATAAGGATCGCGGCCCGCCTACTCTTCTCTCTGGCATCGCCATAAAACTCGGTATAAAACGGAAAAAGCGACGGGTATCGTAAAACCGGCGGCGCATCGGGGCCAATTTGATTTACGGTCGATCCGGTTGCGTTATCGTATTGTTGTGCCGTTTACAGGTACACAAGCGGACTCATGCTCGTGCTCTCGCGCGCGCTCACGCTTCGGTATCGCGCCGTTTAACCGCTCCGGCTAATGATACACTTTCGCTTGTGATTCAGGCGGAAAGCGACGCTTAACGTCCGCGCCGGGGACTGCAATTACGGAGCATTACCTCGAACTTGCATCGGCGTTATTTACGCGCGGACCGTGTTTCACCTAACTGTTCGCGTTTTTGGCGCAACAATCGGGAAAGCGTTGTCCCGTTCCTCGTTGTGCAACCGTGTTCCAAATACCGATTCGTACCGCTTCGATCCCAATTATTATAGCGACTGCAGCCTCCCGATAACCGTTTTTTGCTCTAACCTGATCTTGGGAGCAATATTTTAGAGCAAATTATGTCACAGAGCGCATACATCCTCGATCTTGCTGGTTCCACATGGATAGAAGACTGTAAACCTTGGTTACTGTTGTATAGCACTCTGAGTGGGCGTGGTTTCCTTGCACATCACTCCCAAGGAGCAGGAGCAATGCCCTACGGGACAGTCTGTGCACCTACACCCAGTCTAGACTTTACATCCTAAAAAATATAGTTTGAAAGATCACAATGCCCGTCTAATCTAAATATTCTCCTTCTCCGAGGATCCAGTGGTTTCAGTAGGCGTGGCTTCGCTGCCCTCAGTTTCTACAGAGCCTCAGCAGTGCTCCATAGAACAATCTGTGCTCAAAATCAAATTCAAACGACCACAATGCCTCTCTAATTTAACTTTACCCCTTTCCTGAGGACACAGTGGCCAAAGTGGGCGTGGCATCATGGCTCTCGGTTTCTAGAGAACCCGTGCAGTGCCCCACAGGGCAATTAGTGGTCCAACTCGATTTAACAAACGAGTCGACGTCACGGAAACCCAGAACACAGGCGAACACGGCTTTTTCCGTTGGTCGAACACGCAAACTATGGAGCAGAATTCTTTTTTCCTCGTCGTTCAAAACCAGAGCCCGGGAATTCTGCAGCAATGGCGGACGTCGTCTGGCGAAACGAAATCCAACGGATGGGCGGACGGTGATTAATTAAGGCAAATTATTAATTTCTGTCGCGAGCCGGTGCGGAGCGGAACTCTCGACGCTGCCGCGAACGGGGCGGAGCCGAAAGTTTTTCGCCGGATTAACGAACCCCGGACTTTCAACTTTTTCGCAGCGTCGTTCCGCGAATGAAATTACGAATCCCATTTTGAGAACCGCCGTTCCGGTTAATGAAACTATCGGGAAAGTACCCGGCAACGATCGGCCAACTGTTTTATCTTATCGCCGCGAGTCAATATTTCTCCACGATAACGATTCGAATTATTTTATACCGTCTTTCTATCGCTCTCTCGTTCCCTCTCTCGTTCCCTCTCTCGCTCTGTTACGCTCGCGCGAGTGTATTTACACAGTTGCATGGTCGAGTGTATCTAACTGTAAACTTTCTCAGAACCCGTCCGTCCAGTCCCGCGCGTTAAAAACGAGCGCCTCGAATTATTACATAAGCCGGTATATATCTTTGTTTATCTGCGTGGCGGCCTCGCGTAATCGCCTCGATCCTCGCGTACCCGACCGAGGAACGCTTCGCGTTTTCTCGGCGAATAAAAAGACAGATTCGTTCCGAGCCGTACGATGCGATGCTCGTCGGCGGTTGCGCGATCTTCGCCAGAGGTCCGTTACGTGCCGTCGAAGGCGAGTCGGTCGCTCAGAGTCTGAAGAACAAGGCGACTCGACTTGTTTATGCAAATCCGCATTTTTACAGCGTTCTGTCTCGCGTTCAAGATGGAATAAGATTTCATATTTCAAACCAACATTCGCAGCCAAGCTTGACAATTATATTTCAAGAATGAAATTCTAGTGAAATATCCATTTATATATTATGTAATTCGTAAATCCTTAGTAATAGTTGTTTTTGTTGGTGCACGAACCAACCACGGTTGTTATTCGAGTCTTGAATGGATATTTGACGCGAAAAGAAAGGTATCGAAGTTGACTCGGACTCGTGAATACATATTGGACGTGATTCCAGCCCCATCCACGGTCGGTGGAAACGCGCGTTGTTCACCAGGACCATGGGGGGGCAGAGGAAAAAGAAAACGAGAAAGAATATGGCAGTAGCGACGAGGGGGGGGGGGGGGTTGGATTCACCGGAGATGTCTCTCCGCCGGGACACGTGCCGGGAGAAGAGAACTTATTCGTGTGCGTCTGCCGAGACGAGACACGATGCGATGCAACGCGACCAGCCGCGTGCACATTGTTTCAACTTTCCAGGCGGCGCGCGGCGTACGCGAATGAAAATGAGCGACTCCGCCGGGCAAGCTTCGCTCCCGGGAATCGTGTGCCAGTTTCCGTTTCGAACAATGATCACCTGGTGTATTGGGACTCATCCTATTGTTTCGGGTCCTCTGAGGGGAGACCGATCGGTCTGCGAGACATCCACTTGCTCGGACCGTGATTGCTGGGTGTCTGCGAGACTAAGGGTACGCGCGCACAGTGGATCCGTTTTCGTCCGATTCGGCCGACGTCAGATGTTGTGTCTCTTTTGAAATCTGAAAACGGATCCACTGTGCGCGTACCCTTACACTTTTCGTTGGTGAATTTCCCACCTGGAAAATGAATTTTAGAAGAGTAGAGCGTACAATCAGCGAAGTGCTTCTTCTGTTTATTAACATGCCTTCCCTTGAATGTCTTGGCAGCAGCCATAGATTATAAACTATTACAGTATCAATAGATTATCAACTTGTCAATGGAAAGAAGAAATTTTTATTTTGTTCCAATACTTTGTACACATCCGCAGTGTAGTCGTCAGCGTCCCAGGAAAATTCGTATTGCGTCCCCCGAGGGGAGCAAACAATGGCGGTGTTGTTTTACCGAACATGTTAAATTAGTTGTTATTTGGCGGAAGACGTAGGGTACACGGTTAGCCATCCGCGCTAGTAAATCAGCTCGGGTAGCACGACATAACATAAACTTTTTGAGCCTCGTCTCGAGGGAAATTAGCAACTTTCTCGCTGGCAAACCGGAGCCCGTAAGAACGCTATCGCTGTGGTTCCAAATAGGAGAGCATGATAAACGGCTTTCGCAGAAGTGCCGGCAAACAGGAACCAAAACGCACAATTAGACGGTTGTGCATAGGCGTATCGTGACATCGGGGGTATTGTTCGCGTACGAGGGTACGTGTGGACGTAATCTTCGCAACAGGCGCGTCCCACGGCGTGCAAAGTTTGCAAAGTTGCTGGCCCGGGTCGTCGGGGAATTTCAAAGGACTCTCGGGAAGTTTGAAGTTTCGTAGATAAACTAGCGTTAACTCGAGCAACAACGCCGTGACACTGGAGTGCACGCAGATTACCGGAAGAGGAATGTGTTTTTCGCTGGTTGAGAGAAGTTTCCGTGCACCAGTTTCAGCTGGAATTGTAGCGCGCGACACTCCGCTCTGCACCGCGTTGCCACGCTTCGGAAGTTCGTCCCGTATCGCGCAAGTTTTCCGATTGGTCACGCCCTCCCCTGAATCCCCATACCATCCGCAACACCCGGCAATCTCGGCCATCTCTCTCTCTCTCTCTTTCTCTCTCTCTCTCTCCGGACTCGTTGAAATTCAGATGTACACGAATTTCGTTCCCCAGGCTGCGGTTCCCGGCTCTTCTCGTTTGTCTCTCTTTCCATCTCGCCTCTTCCCCTGTCTCGCGTAACTTTCACCGAAAAATTGCGGCGAAAAGTTTCGTCGTTCCGCGTTTCCCGGAACTTTCGCATTCCATTCGCCGGCACGAGACAATGCCGGGAATTATAGACAGCGTAACCGGCGCGGCCGCCGCGCCGCGGAAAAATGATAAGATGGAACCGTGGCACGCCCCCACCAATTTAAACTTTCGGATCTCCGCACCTAGGCGATTCGCCCGAATTGCGAAACTCTCGTTCCGCCGAATACATTGCTCGCTGTTCATTCCCTTCCCGCATTAGAACGCGACAATTTTCGAGCCAGCTATCCACCGTGCTCTCATGAAAAATAACGGCGGAATATATTTTGTTTGAATTTCAAACGTGCCGGTGTATGCTACTTTATTCAATCCACCACGAAATCAATGGGCTGGGAACGAAAATCAAGTTTATTTGTTCCGGGGCTGCGTTTGAAGGGCTTCAGATTAAAATTACTTCGTCGGAAGGGTGCAAACGACTGTGATACATCAAACCATTTTAATTCAGCTGCATGTGTACATTCGCCCTAGTATGTTCCTCCGATGAAAATTCGCCGATTTTTCGTTTCAAGATACTGTGAAATGGTTGATTTCGCTTTGATTGTGCTGTAATTGGTTATATTTGTTCCGGGTATAAAAATTGCTGAATTTAAGTGCAAAGGGAGACTGAAAGGTCATAAAATGTTTAAAGTAGATTTGGATATAAAATTTCCTGAAGTCTCGTAGAAACGCGATGGCAAATTTTTCGACGTTTTAAAGGTGTCCGTTCTCTCCGGCGTATTTCGCTGCATTTTTTGCGTCGGGAAACGTGTCGGCACTCGAGGAAAGGTTAATCCGTTACGCGAGCGTCGCAGTCACGCTCGGATCGCGTTGGACGATCGAGAAAAGCTCTTGTCTCGTCGCAGGGTGGCAAGTTACGTTGAAATCCTCGCGAAAGGTGAAAAGAATTTTTCATTTCGAGGTCTAGTAGTAATGATGTAATTTATACCAAGAATTTATCGTGGGAATATTACTTTTGTCCAGGATTTCGGTGAGACTTGCCATTGCGCGACGCTTTTCCGCGGTAGCGGGGATAGGAAAGAGCGGCGTTCTATGGGGAATGGCTTCCGTCGAACGAGAAGCAGGCTCCTCGGAAAATGACGGGGGACAGCGATACAGAATGTCTCGTGTCTGGCGTGGAAAACGAGGTTACGCGCCGCTGAATCGAATCCTCAACGTAGAAAGGCTTTCTAGGGCATGGTAATCGGAGCCTGGGGACCGAGTAGACAGTCCGGGGGGTGGGGGTAGGGCTTTCACGAGGTAATTTCTGCCATGGTGAAAATGCACGAGAGAGACCTAGAGAGGGGGGGGTGTATAAATCTCTCGCGACACACCGACGGCCGTCGTTGAGAACGACCGAGAGAAAGGGAGTGGGAGAGAGGGTTCGGGTGAGATGACTAAATAAAATCAATTAAAAAGTTTCGCCACGCCGGGGAGCCCGAGAGTTTTCACGAAGTTTTCCGCCGTGCACGCTTTTGCTCCCCCATAGGCGGCGCGGCGCGGCGCGGCGGCTGCAGCGGCTACACCGGCGTCACAGTAGCAAGCGGAACTTGCGCTATAAACTGGCGATACACCAACACCGACGACCAACTCGTGGTAATTTCGCTAACTTTCCGACTTTCGTGTCGAACTTGTTAATGGCTTTCTGTGGCGGCTCTGTTACTATCGCTTCGGCGCGATCCCAACCCCCTTCTCTCCCTCTTCCTCCTTACCGTCTCCTCCCTGGCAATCCCGTGATTTCCATTTGGCCCGTTCCACCCTAGAAACCGTCTATGAATTTATCTGTCGTTCGGTGTACTTATCAAACTACGCCTATCCACCTCCACCGTCTAATAAATCCCTCTCCCGTACCTTCTACTCTCTTGCTCCTCAATTAGCGAGAATTTAATTCGACTCTAACCCTCTTCGACTTCCGAGGCGCGCTAGGATTCCCTGATTTCCACGATTCAACGATCCCGCGAGATCTACCGGATCGGCACACGGTTGTTCCTCGCTAGCGACGCAGCTCTATCTCCACTGCACTCAAACGTCTTACTGTTTCTCTATTACGGAAATACGCTAAATTGCAGTTTTACAGTTGATTGACACAGACCCAAGAAAAATAGCTTGATTACTTAATACAGAACTTTGTAAAATTATTATAAAATCCATGTGTTTAATCACTTTTTTTATAGCGATTACCGAATATTTTCTCTTTCTGTTCCAGGTAAGGACGGGTTCCAATCATTTTAGTCTCTGCGATTGGTCGCGGTGAGTTCAGTCCAACAGCACTTTTCGAAAAGCATCGCGCCTCGCTTTAAGAGAAACACCTTGAATTTCTGTGAAGTGCAAGCCTATCCGATTACGCGCGCAAAGCCCGTGTAAAGTGAAACCGTAGGAACGCCGACCCGACCCGAACGCGCGGCGTTCCGCATCGTTCTCGAACCCGAGCGTTCCGCGTTTCGCACAGCGAGAATCAGTCTCGAACCAACCCGTTCAGGAAGCGACCGACGAGATAACCGTTTCGGTTATCACTGGCGAAACGCACCATGCCGCGCGTTCCTTCGATAACCGGCCCCGGCACTTTCTGTCGTCAGCGTAAGATTAAACCCAGCGGACGCGATTTCGCGCGATTTTCTCGTCACGCGCTTCCTCGGAAATCCCGTTTATCGCGTCAGGCTTCGACATTCCCCTCGAAATTCCTCGCGAACGTCTGCTGGTCTCGATTCTCATCGAAACTATGATATTACGCTATAAAACACGGGAACCAAAGTCCATTTCTCTTTCTAACACTTTTAATCTCTTTACTGTTTGAAATTGTAGCTACTCATCTTTAAATGCATTTCTTGATTTATGCATTATAATCTTATTCCTAGAACGGTGATATTATTATTAGAAATTCAGCACCATGTGAATGATATACTGATGTCAATCTCGAATATTTTTTCAAACAGGACGTAGCCCGTTATATCAATTAAACGATATTCGCCGGAATATTCCTGGAAAATAAAGAATTGAAGTTGTAGTAACAGGTCGGAGCAGAAATAGCAGAAGTGGTTGACATGCATAAACTCATGATGGAGTTGTTACTGACCATTCGCGAGCGGCAACGATCCCGCGAGTCTGTCGTCATCAGCTCGACCGAAAACCGTCCATTACGATCGGTTGGCGAAACGTTAATTCCAAAGTGTCGCGGTGGCTCGATCCACGCGATTGCATGCAATTAAGAACGGGAACCTGTTTCGGACTTCGACCGGCAATCTTAATTACGATCTCGCGGCGACGTTTCTAACCGAGAGCCGGCTGGCTCGTTCTTATAATAATTCTTCGTTCCCGCGAGCGCTTTCCCGATAAAGTGGTTGTTCGTGTCAAACAAGGGCGCACGAAGTTTCGGACCTGGTTTCAGCCTTTGAAAACAGGCCATCTCGTTAAAGTATCAGCTTCGGCAACACCGCGTTAACCCTGTGTATATCGGGTCGTTGCTGACCCGTGCTGTTCAATATTGTGAACAATTCTGTTCTTCTTCGTACAACTTTCTTTTACCTTTCCCTCCGCTCCAGAAAATTTTAGATAATTCTAGAATGAAGATGGATCTTGCGATCCACTGTCCCTCGAAAAATTCGGTTTCGTGTTTCAGTTTGGAGTGCAAGTGGAAAGCAACCGTGACACTCGTCAATTCGCTTAGGACGGCCAGGTGTCTGGAATTTAAATAACAGGATTATCCGCGCGATAAATCCGCCGAAGCCATTTCCATTTTAATGTCTAGCTTATCCGGGGCCGATCGCCGCGCCCCCGCGCCGCTCCGACCGGATATTTTAATTATCGCTCGCGTGGAACGAGTTAGGTCTGGGTTAGGAGAGTTTACCCGAGCAACCCGTGGCTTCCTCCTTTGTTGGCCGGGCCCCGCCCCGGTTCCAAGTAGTTCCACGCGGAGTCGAGTCAATATTGACTCGAGCCGAATACCGTGTACGTAACCGCGCTTAACCCAGATTCCCATCCGTGATATCGAGATCGTTTCGCGAGATCGTTTCTCTCCTCTCCACCACGACTTCTGGTCCCAGGAATTTTCAGATTCGCCCCCGATTATCCATTAAGGCTTGCTTTGAAGCCATCGCCCAGATAAATAAACGATCCCAGTGTTTATTTCCCCGGCTCGCCAAGACTCTCCCGGAGTCTCAAAAATAGAGGGGCTGCCGATCAGGTGCGCGCGCGCGCGCGCGCGTTCCGCAAATAATCGCCGCTGGAAATTGCCCAAGAGTAATTACCGTGTCACGATTATGTAAATCGACGCCGTTCAAGGCTCTGCCCGGGTGCCGCGGCTCCGCGGAGATTACGCGGACGTAGATCCGTGAAACGATTCACGACTATATACCTACGATAATACCCCGGTGAATTAAAGACGGTTCCCAGACACAACGACGACGCAAGACGTCGGACTCCGGTCGATGCATAAAATATCGGCGCTTGGACACGTGCAGGCGCGACGGGAATTTACGATCGACCGGTTTCGGCGATCCTTCTTCGTCGATCGCCATTCATGCTGACAACCCGGCCGCTCCCGGATCCACGCTGCACATTCGAAATGATTGCTCGGCTGCCCGACCAGATACCATTCTATCCGTTCGCCGTGGTCCTCGCGTACCGGGAAAACCGGTATTTTACGTGCGATGAGTTTCCACGGGCTTCGTAAATTATCGAGATCTATTCTCCTAAGGTTAGCAATGATTTACGCGGACAGGTATTCAATTTCACAACGGGTTGATATAAATTTTTAGTGGAGCCTTAGCGAGGATTTAGGGGTTGTCCCACCCCTTAATCATAGCTGAGAAACAATAAATCCAAGAATAATACTTTCAACGAAGCAAAACACAATGGTTTTCTGAAACAGTGAGCCCTCTTGGTCACCGACTATGCAACACTGTCTCCAACAAAACCAGTTCGTGACGAGGGATCCAGGGATCGAGAATAATCAAGAACGAGGAAAATATTTGAGCGGCCGTGTTCCAGTAATAGCAGCATTCCGCGGATTGCTTCGGCGTCGTTCAATGGTACTGCAAAAGAGAGAGACAGTGAGAGAGAGACAGTTCACGCAGGGAGGAGAGATAGGTCGAGAGGAAAACGCGGGACGGAGAAAGTGGACAATGACGAATAAGTAGTTGCGCGTCGCAAGCGAACCAGCTGGCCCGGCTCCTCACGTTTACACGATGGTGATAAATTATTTATCCCGTGACGTCTGGCCAGCGGCCAACATTTTCCTTCGCGTTCCTTTTCCAGCCTCCTTCCTTGTCTATCGAACCAGCACCAGCAACAGAGAACCTTTTCCATTAGAACTCTGTCCGTTCACGCCGCGCCCGTCTCGTTTCTTTTTCGTCACAACTCGAAATTCCCGCACTCTCTGTTCTTTCTCCCTCTCTCACTCTCTCTCTCTCTCTCTCTATCCCGGCTTTTGCTCGTATTTTTCGCGTAACCCAAATTTGTACAAGGGGCCCTTGCTCGCGGAGACAAAGAACGCGAAACGGGAGCACAGTCACGCGGAAAAAGCAGATTAGATAAAGACCCGCACGCGGACGAAGCGTGAACGGTCCTCTTCGCTCTGCCAGTGGAACAAGTGCACGTCGAGTTTAATCAGAGTTTGCACGTCGTTGTTTCGTCACGGAAAATTGAAATTTTTCGATTTTTAATCGTCCGTGCTTCGCCGCACGCTTAAACGATTTCGGCGAAACGTGAAGCGGCTTAAATTGCACTATTTTCTTCGAGATTCGGACCACGTGCAATTTTTCCCCAATTTTTCCCCAATTTTCTGTACTCATACTCTATTCACTTTGCCCCAGCTTCTCAAAGATATCTCAACTCGTTTGATTTAAACAGAAAACTAATTCCTGTAACTTCTCAAACATTCGCAAGTCGTTTGTTCTGAATCTGAAAAGAATTGTTTGGCAGAGTACACGGTCCGGCGTAAAAAAGTTTTCGAAAAGAGCACACAGAGAAGTTTCATCGAATTTTTCGTAGTTCCTCGGTCTCGCTGCGAAACCGGACCGCTTTCAGCGTGTTTTTTTCTCCTGCAATTCTTCTCTGATTTTTTTCTACGTTTTCTGCAGAGGGTTTTTTTTCACGAGCCACTCTCACCGCTGCACTGGTCTGATACTCGATACTCTCCTCTCTCGAGCTACTTTTTTTTGCTTGTCCTTCTGTCTGTTTCTCTCTGTCGTTCGTGTTTCTTTTTTTTTTCGAGTGAATCAGTCGACGACTCGCACGGCTTTGCGGAGCTTCGATAATTAGTCCGGTTATTTTTGTTGCGCAGCTCTTTTCGGACTTTTTCGAACGATCTTCCGGCTTTTGGACCGTTAGCCGGTTCAACGACACTTTCACCGTAAATGTGATATAATTATCGTAACTTCTTGGCAGCTTCTGCCCGGGACGCTCGATGCGATTAATGCACTGTGGATGCTCGTGTGGTCGTATGACACTTGCGCTCGGTAATTATCGGGACCGTTTGCGTCGATGAGATGGTTACCTTTGTAATCTAAACTTACCATTTGTGTGAACAACCTCAAAGTTCAGACCTTTTTTATGGACATTTTTACTTTGGAAAATATAAACCAACGTAATACTGTATAAAGAGTTGCGGTTCTAATAAGCCAAACTGCCAACATATATTATAATCATAAAGTGTACAATAGAGTGCAGAGGAATGAAAAACCGTGTGCCTTTCATGACCATTCTAAACTATTCAAGACAATCTGAATATCTGAAGCATAATTATTTCAGCAGCTTTCTATTATAGTCCTCCTTGTGCCCCGTGTCTAAGATTAGATACATTCTGCAACCTTCAAGCCTGCCGAATATCTTGATGGTAAAATGTCTTGGTAATTGTCGCGGAATATTGTCGAGATTTTTCCGAAATGAATTTCGGGCACAAGGGAGCGTTTGAAACAGCACACTCTTGTTTTCGAGCACACTGTATATGGATCCCCAAGCGGCTGCCAGCGGTACAAAGGCTCGTCGGTCTCTCTTTGACGTAACAATAGGTTTCGGAGAGTGTTTCTTACCGGGGGAATTGCTTTAAATAGAAGCGGAGGTATTCGAAGGTGGCAGGGCTCTTGAGTACGGTCAAGATCGTTTCCGTGGTAACGATTACGCTTAACCAGCGCTCGTAATTGCCGCTCGTAATTTACTAAGTCCGGGGAAGGGAGTACCTCGAGACGCCACGGGGGGACTGACACGCAACAAAAAAAGAAAATCTGGGACGGACCATTGATCCCTTGCGGTCTAGCCTTGAAACGTTGCTAAACATTACCGTGCTCCATGATGGAACATAACACGGGATACCAGAGATCATAATTTAATCAATTGCTGTCGGAGCTATTAGATCGAGTCGTAAATAACTTTCGATGCAGCTAGGTAGAGTCTGAAAGTTCCCTCATTTCCGATCGAAGTCGAACAATCGCTTGAAGCGTAGGAAACTCGGTTGCAACGGGGATTTAAAAAGGCAGCAGGTCGTGTTCCGTGTAATTTCATTACAAAACCGGCGCGCGGTGGTTAATTCCGCGGGGGTAAGTCAGCGGTGAAACAATTTCGCTTCGATATTTCAACGGGGAAAACACGAGGCGAGCTCGAGCTCTACCCGTTCACGTTTGTAGCTGTTGTACGTGTGCGTTCAGTCGGGATAGTGTGGAAGCGAAGGTAGAGAGGAGAGGAATGAAATCGCTATCTCGATTGAAGCATCGCGTCTGAATCATCCGCGCGATATCTGCGTGCATATCGACGTGTTTTCCGAGGGCGAGGGCGGAAGGGCGAAGGGCTGGGAGGGTGTGAGGGGACCTTCGCTCCCTCCGATGGCTCTGCCCACGGACGTTACACCGCAATTACTCGACGGCGTATTGATCCGACGACTCGCAGTCCCACGGCTCGCAGAATCCCTCGTGCCGAGCAACCCTCTCTCTCTCTCTCTCTCTCATTCTCTGTGTTCGTGGCCTGTGGGCCGCGCGCGCGACTCCACTGCACCCTTTTCGCATCGGGACCAAGAGAAAAAAGAGCGTCACGGAAGGGCCAGGACGTAGGGAAGCGAAGATACTCCCGAGAAATAATTGCCGAGGACGTTAGTGTCTCCCCTGGCCTCCCAATGCCTTCCCTATATCTCTATCTCTCTCCTTCTCTCTCTCCTCTCTCTTTTAAGCTCCATTGAGTCACGGGAATGAAAGCCGGTTGATGTCGCCGACGAAAAACCTTGTGTGTATGTTGCAGGAAAACCTGCTTCAGGGGCAGGGAGACTGGAAACATGCCCTCCTAGCCGCCGACGACGTTCTCCTGGACGAGGGTTGTTTTCCCTTTTTAATTATCAGACCTCTACGCTATCCCCTTTTCATTTCTTCCGACGACGACGCTTCGGGCCTGTGTATTCTACTCGCAGATCTGCATCTACTCCGGGCCGAAGGCAAAAGGGGGTGGTATGGATTCAAGGACGCGACAGTAGAATCGCGTGAAATCGAAAGGAAGACGAGTTTTGTGTTGGCTAGGACCTGTTGCCCTGTAATTTACATCGGACCTTGTTTATATTCAAGCTTGTTGGCCTTAGCTTGCTATCTGGGTTCATTTGATCAGGATCTTCTGGCGACTAGCCGTTAGGGGTGGTTTCGTCTTGAGGACATGGTTGGCAGGGGTTTTGTACGAGGGTAGACACACCGGTACACCCAGCTAGAGTTGACCATTCGACAACAATGGTCTTAACCCTTTGCACTCGCAGCAATTTTAATGTTGGAACATTCTTTATTTTCATGTTATTCAGTCTAGTTTCGTTCACACTATTTTCACCACTCGTGGGTCACTCGAATTTTCAACAGTGATTAAAAGCCGTTTTAGTAACATAAATAGTGGCTCGAGTATCGGCATTGTAATTTCTGACTGAAGCTCTTCGTGTAAAATAAAAATGGTCTGCACTCGCCATCAAAACCGTAGTCGTCAATACCACCGGTTACCGGCTCTAACAAAAGACAAGTGTCCACACGATTAGGTGGAGCGTCGTAAATCCACGAAACAGTCTCAGCATCTCGGCGGCCCGTTTCCCAGGAAGCGAAGGAATAAATCGCAGCGATATCCTCGGAACCGGGAAACGATCTCGCATCCAGTGTAACAAAGAAGAGCAGAAAGATCCGGAGAGAGAAAGAGAAAGAGAGAGAGAGAGAGAGAGAGAGAGAGTTCCGGTGATAGGTGGGGGTATAGACAGAAAGATAGGGGGGTAGCGAGTTTATATCACGACGGGACTATCAAACAGGGGCGGATACGGCGGTCGCCCGTTCCCCGCGCCATAATTCTCGACCCAGTGGTCGTGGGTGTACTCTCGGTTAAGGGGATTTCACGCAGACAGACACGCGCGCACACAAGCGGAATCCGTTGCGCGCGGGCGGCCGGGCAGACGCGGGTAAACACGGACACAAACACAGGCAGAAAGAGGCAAGGTTACAGAGAGGGAGAGAAAGAGAGAATGAGAGAGAGAGAGAGAGCGTGCGCGCGGAGCTAGCAGACGAGTGCAGGAGTCACTGACGGCGATCTGTGTCTGAGATATGCAGTCCGGGGAACGAGAGGGAGGAGAGACAGGAGGGGAAGCTAACCCACGGAGTCAGGGAACCCGGGTGTTAGGGAGGAAGAGAGGAAAAGGAGAGAGAAGGAGAGAAAGAGAGAGAGAGAGAGAGAGAGGTCGATATCTCTGTTCCCTTGTGCGCGAGCGCAAGGGGGGAAACGGCGACGTGGCAAACGGAGAACCAGCTGAACCGGTTTGACGGACCTCGGCTGGTTTCATTAAACCCCGGTTGTAACCTCCTCCGTCGCCTCTCCACTCTCTCACTCTCTTTCTCTTCTCTTTCTCTTCTCTTCATCGTCTCGTGGCTGTGTACACGCACGAGTGCGGCTGAAAAGCCAGCCGTCCGTGGCTCGTTTCGTTCCCGACCCGAGACTCCAGCCGATTTGCCTCTCCTCTCCTCTCCTCTCCTCTCTCCTCTTCCCGCCTCTTCTACTCACAACTCGCCGAGTCAGAGAGAAACAGAGACGAAGGTGCACGAGCACGCGCGTGTGCGCGAGACGAGAAAGAGGCAAGGTGCAAAAGGAAAGTCCCGGATAATTGCCGTGGTCCCGTAATGCCCACACACCGGTGCAGTCGTTCCCGCGCTTCAGGGCCGCGCCACCATTGCGACACATACACGCTTTACTATACTCTCCGCCTCCAGCGTTCTTCAACCGGTGGTTCGCGGAAATTTCCTACCGGTTCGTGAAAAATTTTGGTCGTTACTCGTAAAGGGATCTCTCATAAGTAGACAGCAGATTTTACGCATTTGTGACAAGAATGAGGCGTAATTTAAGACAGTAAACGCAACAGAGGAGTTTAAAAATTGTATGACATTTGGCCCAGTAAACATATTAAAGAAGAAAGTAACAATTTAACAATTCCAACAGTTAAAAACGCACAATTTAATCGCACACGTAACAAAATTCTACTGCACATCTTGCGTCCCCACTCTACCTTTCCCTTCTACGACGCTATGGCCCACGCTTTGGCCCGATCACGTGACGCGTTTCGTTTCAGTCGTTTCTAGGTGATTCTAGTTCTCCTAAGAAGATTGTTCATATTTAAATAAAGCTGCAGATTAGCGATGGGTATAATTAAAACGCAGATTTCGATCGAGGGATCCCCGGAAGATCGCGGAATCGCCGGGTACGCGTGTGCACAGGTGTTCAGTGTTCGCGCGTGAACGTTGAATGGGCGCCGCGCCTGCCGAACAAAGTGGTACCGGTGTACCCGGTGTTCATTTCCGCGGTAATTAATCCTTTCTGCACGCTGGTTCCACGTTTAATCGGGATTCAGCCGGCTCGCTAATTATCAGTTCTATTCCTTTAATTAACGGCGTCGTTAACTGTAACGGACTGTCCACGGAAAATATTTTCTGCGGGTTGCGTATACTACAGAAGCTATCGCGTTCTCGTCTCCGCTCGTCTCCGCTCGTCTCCGCTCGCACTCGTCGCTAGTTCTCTCGAAAGTCTCTCCTCTCCCCGATGAAGAACCTCGCGCACAATGTTATCGGTGGAAACTTTCATCCGGCTGTGTGCTTGCTCTAATTGCTGGCTCAGCCAGAAAGATTTGCGGACGCTATTTTCCCCGTTAATGAGTAAACGCGAGCGGCAACGACTGCTTTTAATAGGGAACAACTTTCCGGGCTCCCGGCCGAATGAAGCGCGCGCCTCGGCGAACGTAACGCAATTATTCCCGCAGCTACAACACGTCTGCCACCTGTTCCATTCGAAACCGCGTCGACCTTTATTAGCTGAATTAATTGTCCGCCGACGAGCGATCGCTCGATCCGCTCCGGAAATCGATCCATCTGCCCATGCATTACCATTCGATTATGTACCGATTTCAAAGCTACCGACGAACACCGATTCCCGAACATTCCACACGGCGCTATTTTCCTTTTTTAGCCGTTCTTTAAAAACAACTTAAGAAACACATTTTTCACTTGTATACATTATCGTTCTATTCAAAATTTCATTAATCGAATTTTGTGCAGTGTAACTCTTAAAACACAGAAAGAATCCAATTATTAAGTGTGCGACATTACTGCTCGTGAAATCCATCGACAGAACCGTGGTCCGAGAATCATGCAATTTTAAGGGAACAATATTTTCCAACAAACATCAGCCTGAACATCTGAGTCTTAATCGACGACCAGAGGCAGAAGAATCGAGCGAATCGTCTCGTTTCGAGAGGCGTACAGAGTCAATAAGCGGTTCGTATCGCGTCGAGTGTCCGATAAGGAAATGCACTTGACGTCCCCGTCGGGTCGAAAAAAAGTGGGCTGAGTTAATGCAGACAAGCAATCGGTATCGGCGCGGGATTTTTAGATTACGGAACGTCGGTTCTAGCTAACTATGGCAGCGTTACATCGACGTGGGTGTGTACGCGATAAGCCTGCAGTCCGTTCGACCGGCGGACTGATACGATAACTCCTCTATCGCTACGTTATATCACTGGTTATGTCAATACGAGACGGCACGCGAAAAAAAAAAACTACGGTGTTTATTCACGGGGATAAAGCGCGCGTTCAACGTAGCGGAAACCGGGTTGAATTCGCGGTCTGTACGCTCGCCGCCATCTTCCCTCGCTAATTCTCCGCGCGACAATGTTACTTCGTTAATCTCGACCGTAGATAACCTACCCGTGACCTGAAACCCGAGTCATTCCACGGATAAATTCCGAGAGGAAAATATTGTTTGTGCGGTGGAATTCGATATTGTATATAAAAGGACTTGTAAAACAAAAGCCTTCGACTTCGACTGTGATGGTGCTTATGTTCTCTGTGATTCTCCACTTCATTAATTTTTATAGCTGTTATCAAGTCACTGAACAAAAGGACTTATTGTCCACATCCTGGGATTTCCGGCTAAGCTTTATCGTCTATGAGACACACAACTTGGGTAAACTTGTGGCGAAAAGTTTACTTGCGAGAAGAGCGCGCCGGGAAAATAGATTAGATTTCAGCACATCTTTTTATTTTCCACTCTGCTGACACGTGTTTACGCTCCGAGTGCTCAAACAGCGCGTGATAAGGATAATAAATATTTACCGTTTAGAGTAACGCGAGAAGTCTTGGATCGGAGAAATCGAGTCTGGTGTATTTAATCTTTGCAGGAACTGTGGCAGAGTCGATGCTGTATCGGTCTGTGAGCTCTCAACGTCTTCTTGCGATATCCTACATTTTTTGATGAGGCAATCGAGGCTGGAAATTCACTCCGGACATTCAGTCTGTAACAGTAATATTGGGAATTTCTTTTATAATCAGATTAATTAGTTATACTTTTGAAAAACTTGCATTTGATCTTTCCGGACCTAGGAGGGTTTAGATAAAGAAAAAATGTTGTTCAATTTCGGCGAAAATTGCCACCGTGCGGCTCAGAGGTCAACGTACGAGTGTGCCGAGGTGATTTCACGCGAGGAGGGTTCCTCGAGTGTTCGGTATCGAGAAACGAATCACGGAGCAGTTGTCTATCGCGTGGGAGACTGGCTCCAGTCTCGAGTCGGCCGTAAAAAAGCGTATTACCGCTGTTGAATCCCTATTTCCACGCAGGCAGGGTCAGGTCCCTGCCAAAAACTACACTTCGCCCGACCGTTTGCTCGGGTCCGATACCGAGAAGCCTTTGAACCGAACTCTCGTCGACTACTTCTGCTCTCTCTCTCTCTCTCTTTGGGGAGAGCGTCACGTCGGCGCAGTTCCAGAAAAAACAAGGGAGACTTTCCGGCGTCGAGACGCGACATTAAAGTGGCCCGTGTCTCTGCCCTCCGTCTTCCGCCGTCTCTTTTCCTCTTTGCCTTCGTTGCACGCATCAGAGGACAGTCTGTCTCTCCTCGTCCAGGAATAACAAGCGACACATACGACAGAGAAAGAGAGAGAGAGAGAGAGAGAGAGAGAGAAAGAGAGAGAGAGAGAGAGAGAGAGAGAGAGAAAGAGAGAGAGAGAGAGAGAGAGAGAGAGCACAAGTATGAGAGAGAAAGGAGAGAGACCCCTTGGCCATTGGCTCGTGTTAAACTCACGGAGTGGCCTCAGGGGAGGTCAATTGGTCGTGACGTCACCGGCGCAACACAATAAAATATAATGGCCGTGCCGGCCTAAGCAAAACATGCGACCAGTTCGTGACCCGAACAAGACGCCGCCGTTTAGACCCTACCCGCTCTCGACACTGCCCATACCCCTCTTCCGCTTCTTCATTCGACCCGTCGACGTTCCCTCTTTCGAACTGGCCCCGCTTCTTACCGAGAAACTGGCCTTCTTTGCTGAAAACTGATTAATTACCCCTTGGAACTGCTTGGTCGCCACAAACATTTTATTGAAATTCAAGGAATATGTGGGAAAGTGTTACTTCATTCGCGAAAGAGAAGACAGTGAACGTTTTTGATGGGATTTACGCGATTTCGAGCTCCAGGAGTCCATTGCCTCGATCCTTGACTGCGCGTCATTGAGATCCATCTCTGACGCCATATTTTTGGACCGGTAATTAAATCGCGTGCATAAACTCTCGCATTCTACGGGCAGCTCGAGAGAACCCGATACGCTGAACCCTTTCAAGGTCCCCCGGGTTGCCAATAGTCGTCGAGGCCCCTGTTTACACAGCTCGGCGGATCGCCGAGAGTGGCGAGCCGTGTATCGCGAGCATTTCGCGCATACTTGTCATTCATTTGCGCTCGTTAATGACCCCTTCGACAGAGAGACAGCTGTATTTGCCCGGTGACTCCGCGACGGGATGAACGGCTTCGTTCCTGGAACCGTTGATCCTACTGTAGATCCGAAGACCGACAATCGTTATGCAAAGCCACGATTTTATTGACCGATACGGACAGAAGCCAAACAGATCTCTTCTTCAGAAAATTTTCTTCCGCTGAAGCATACACTTGAAATTGTTCGAGAAGCGATGATTCTGGATTTTAGACATTTTCACATACAGATTGATTGTCTGGAAACGACTGGAAGGTGTCTGAAACGATTAAAATGAAATTCTGATCAACTCATCGAAGCAATTGGGTAATAGTCACAGTGAGCACCGTGAAAAATGCAATACATTATTGAGAATCCTGTAATCACGTTATTCAGTGTTATCATCACAATCTTGAATTATGAAAGTTGGCGTGACAGTCGACGAGCTACTCTATTGAAACTAGTAATTGTTTAATTTATTCAGATCTATTATCATTATCACACAGTGTTTGTCGTACGGCGAAGCATAATTGATTACCGTTAACATGCTCGGTAGAAATCGACACTAGTTAAACGAAGTGTGCTGTCGCGTTATTAGCACTTCCAATGGCCTATAAATAAAACAAAATTGCTATTGTGTGGCTACAAATAAAATAGATTCCAGTAACAATTGATGTTCAAGTTTAGTAAACAAAATTAAACGAATTAAAAATATTTTCAGTAGACTTGATTTTGCTGATGTGTCTTACACTGAAACAATCGTTAGGGGAGGATATTAGAGGGTTCGTTTCGAGGGAGTAGCCCCGAACGAGAACACCAGGATATTGGCAGCCATGAAGAGGCACCACCGGGCGCGATTATCGATCGCCAGATGGTTATTAGAGGCAGCGTGTCGCTTGTATTATGGTGTAACGTGTCGTCGGAAGGCGGCAGGAAACGATAAAGTCGAGGACACCCTGTAGATCGATCCAAGCCCCGGAGAGAGCTATTCGCAGGGGTTAGGTCAGCGTGTGCAGGTACGCGTCTAGTGCCTGCTGCGCCCTGGCCATACGCTATTTCCGCGTTTATGGCTCGCCATAAACCCGAGAGGGCCAATAATGACCGGCTACATGGAGGGACACCCAGAACTTCTGCGATTCCCCGGCACACCGTACCGTCGCGTCGATTAAACCCTCCGAAGCTCCCAGAACTGTAACGAACCGCTGCAAATCGGGAAACCGTACACGAACTTCCGTATTACGGTCCTGCGATAACCTGATTGCGAATCTTCACCTGCAATATTTCCTGCATTCGTTGTCAGCCACAGCAATCACTTAGCAAAGGCTCTTTCGTCACTGAACCTACCACCCGCCGGTCAAATCATTTTTTATTATGCAATTATCCAAATTAATACAGATTGCACAAAATTGATACAAACACAGTCTCGTTGTTTTTTATTAGACGATTTTGTCTCGCGCTACAGTAAGACAACACTACTGTTCCTATTTGCTAACAGACGAATCAAGTCTGGAACTATTGGAAAACGACGACATTCCCGTCATTCCGCGGAATAATCAGGCTTACAAGCGATCAATGTATCCCAGCCGCCATGTCCCCAAATGCCAGAGGGTGCTATTCAACACGCCCCAAGTTCCCAGCCCTCTCGGAAGCAGGACTTTAAGGATCGAAGACTAGACCTCGGCTCTTCGACGTCTGCGAGGAAGTTTGCCCTTGTTCGTTGCTCTTCCAGGATTATCTGAGCCCATCAGGGGACTTGTCCGTAAGTCTAATGGAGCTGGCTCAAGGGAGCGCTAGGTCGGGATGAGTTCCAGCCGACGAAATTGCTGACTCGGCTAAACAGGTACGGGCGTAAAAAAATTCCAGCGAAGTCGCCGATGGAAACACCGACCGGAAACGGTTGCGGGGACGTTGACGAGGGTTCGGTCGACCTGTGAAAAAATAATTACCGGCGCGGGCAGGTTGGCGAGAGGAGATTTTCAATCCGGTCTCGGGGAATTAGCGGAGCATGTGCACGGACGAGCGCCCGAGGCTCTGCGTCCTCTCGAATTGCCGTTGAAACGCGACGCGAACGAACGCGGACGATATTTATCGGTCTATTACGAGCAACGGTGAACACCGAAGCCACCTGGTGTCTCCCGTCGACGTAATTATCAACGGTGATATATTATCGGCGCGCGAGCCCGCTCGATGGGAAGGAATCACGGGCAAGAAAGCAACGGTAATTTATTAATAGAACGTTGCACAGCGTGCTCGGTTACGCGCGGAAAATAGTATTCCGGTGATGGTCTTCCTCTCTCTCTCTCTTGCACGAGGTTAAAACACGGCCGCGTTTGTCAATGCGATCGGAACACAGCGAGCCGCGTGATTTGCGAGAGCGGACCGCTTCATTCCGTTCCGTTCCGCTCCGGTTCGGTGATTTCGGCGTCGGGAGATTCCGGAGCCGGCCTGCCGTGACCGACGCGTCTGGTAGGAATCATTTTTACTGTTACGCTTTCAAGGCCGTCGACTCCGGGCCCCGATAACGAGCACCGGCTATAAATAAAGCCACAATTAAGCCCGGGGTGTTCCGAGCCTCGTCGCGTTTGATTTATCCGCGATAAAAGCGGAACCCGGTGCCGGACCGAGTCTCTACCCGCGATCGAAAGTTTTATTACAGTGCCCCTGCGGTACATCGGCAGCGAGCCAGGACACACTCGATTGTGTCGCTGATACTGCTGTTCTGAAATATCGCTGTTTCAAACTTCAGATTTTTATTCGCCGTTTGATTAAGGGTGCACGGAGCTGTTTAATACGATCGCGAGAGGATTTAAGCGAGAGGATTTCGAGAATTCCGAGGCCGGGTGGGCGTGGCTTCAGTATCCAAGGGTGGGGCCAGCATCTCGCGGACCAATCTTCGACGGTTACTTGATCTTGAGACTTTGCGCATCTCAGAAATTTATCAGCGAACTTGCAAATATTGTTTTTCGAGTGTAAAGTATCACCAGCTGTAATGCTCTCGATTTTTCCAAACACAGTGCACCAGCGACAAACCTATGTCGATATCCGCCTTACGTTGTCGATAGGGTGATTTGAAAGGAAAACTTCGCTCCTCCAGCAGTATGTAACTTTCAAGGACCAATGATGTTTAGCAATAATCTGGCAACCACTAGACTACTACCCAGACAGTTTCTGACCTCCATCAGTTCTTGTATCTCGATCGAGAATTGATGAGAATATTTTCACCGGGATATGAGAGGAGCTTTGGCGAGACCGGGCATAGATTTTTATCGTTCGCGGATTGGAGGGTAAAACGAATAAAAGAATTTGTTGAAGAACACAATGGGGAAGCGAGGAGACAGAGCCCAAGCCCCGATGTTTTAATATTCTCGCGAGCGTTCCACTTTTTTGCACTCCAGTGTGCTTCGCGCGCGGATATGGAAATCGTTTTCCGTCCGAGAGAAAGCAAGAGAGAGAGAGAGAGAGAGGGGTGGGGGTTGGGGACAGGGTTCACAGGCTTCGAAATTCTGGCAATAACCAGTGACAGTGCCATCAAATTGCATCGAGCCACCCTCTGTGTACACCCGTGTCGAGGACCGTGCTCGTGACATTTTGTGTACGCTCCAAACACACACAGCCACCACTCTCTCCCTCTGGCGCACGATTCAGCCTGACAATCTGCGCGTGTGGGCATATAGGTGTTCTCTGTGGCCCATGTAGGAGGTGGGGCATTCAAGCTTTATCGGTCGTAAACACGCGAGTAATTATCGTGACCGGCCATCTTGGTCCACGGGCGCGTCACATCCGGTCACTGACCATTCAATCGTTTCGAGCCCGACCGGAGTTAATAAATACTGCATTGCCTCCAGAATCGCTCGTTAGCGCGGACCGGTGCGGTGGCGAGAGTGTCGTGTCGTTCGAGATCGTTCCAATTTCTCTTCCCCCTTTCCCTGCTTGCTATCAGAAATTTAAAGTTTCACCTCCCGAGTCAGGGGCAGCAGTTCCTGTCGCACGCAGAATCCGAATTGTTTCCCAGCCCCTCCCAAAAGTCACACGACTATGCTGCGTCACTCCGCGGTGCTCGGTCAGGCCGTTAACCCCCTTAACGCTTGGATTACTGAACAGGAATTAACCATCGCCGCCTTCCGACTCTCCGTCAAGTTCAAGGCTTAGCCTCTCGCTGATCCCCGACAATTTTGTCAACGATTTAATCTCCACGCGACTCGATCGCTTTAATCATCAAACGGCCGGAGGCTTCGTTGGGAATCGTGGATAATCATGAATTCTCATTTCTTTTTTTTGAAATTGGATGAGATAGCTGGAGACAGGTGGACGTTTCTGAAAAGGATGACATAACCGCAAGAGGGTTTCGAGCCCTCGTTAATCCATTTCTTTCGACCGGAGGTTCGACGTAACGTGACACGTGGCGAGTATTTTCGTCGACGAGACAAAGGCGACTCGGGAAAACGTGGCACCCGAGGCAGCAAAAACGCTCGACACACGTCCACCCTCCCCACCGACGACGGAGTCGCTGGAATTTTCGTCATCTGTCGCCCATACGGAATCGGTTCTCATTTCTTTTGTTTTTTTAGGGACCTCTCGGCGCTCTCGTAACTCCTCGCGGAGACGTTCTGGTGTCTCGCGAACGGAAAAATGTGTCGAGGGCCATCGTCTCCCGGAGACGAGTGGCTTACGTGTCTCCCATTTCGACTATTTTTAAAGCCGGCTTCACAGTTTACGCCGCAAGTTAATCGTCTCGTGAAAACATAATAAACAATATCGTGTTGGCCTTCTCATCCGGTTGATCAAATTATTAGAGGCTCGTATACTGGGCTTATTTATAACGATTATTTTCGGAAACAACGCGACTCCTCTCGGACCAGCACAATAATAACAGAAAATTTTGTTTCAAAGCATCGAGCGTGTTGCGGCAAGTGCTGACAGTGACCTCAATCCCGTTCTATACACTTGGGCACGTCCCACCACGTTTCTGGCAACGAATTGTAAAATATTTAGTTGACGGTGTACTTTTGGCCTGGGAACGCTGGCTGCCCGGAAAGATTAATGAATAGAGGACCGAGGGGACGCGGGAAATTTAGTTGACGTTTTCATTGAAAATATCTGGGAGGGTCTATCCCATAGGGTGGATCTAATGGACTTATCGGGAACATTGATAGTGCCCTACCTGCGGTAGGGTAGTTGGTAGATCTACATTCACACTGCCTTTGAGAATATCCTCGACCAATTTAAAAAGCAACATCATCCTCCAGCCCCACCTCGAATTTTAAACTTCCGAGAATCATTTATCAATCGCTAGTTTCGCTGTGTCGAACAATGAAAGATATGTTCGAGGTGCTAAAAGGGGTAGCTGCTATGTATACTCATTGTTCGTACTAATAGAGCTTGAACATCGTTGTCAGTGTTATTACATAAATCCCAGCCTCCACGGTTAAAAGGGTAGTTGTTATATCTACATTGACACCGCCTCTAAGAATATCCTCAACCAAAAGCAACATCATCCTTCAGCCCCGCTGGAATTATAAACTTCCGAGAATCATTTATCAACTGCAAGTTCTGTCTGTGTCGAACAATGAAAGATACGTTCGAGGTAGTAAACGCTGACAGCTAGAGAGCTCTCGCGATCCAGGTCGACGTCTTGACAGCAGCCGAAGACACCCGCGAAAGAAATCGAACTCGGATTGACCTAATTCCGCGTACGCGGCGATCGTCGATCCCATTATAAAAGACGGTCCGCTTTAATTCGAGCGACGCCAGTGCCGCGTAGCGTATCCGCGAGGTCGGCCGACTCTCGTCACGCTTTATTTTTACCCTCGTTACCGTTTGTTTTTGCCGGACGTTCAATTTCTGTGCCCGGCCGTGCGCGGGACTCCGCGTCCGCTCTCGCTCGCCGAACAAATATTTATGGGCCTCGGTCTCGCGGATAACCTTTCAGACGGAAGGAAGAGAGCGTAATCGAATCTCACGGTCCAGGTAACGTTAATTAATCCGATCGATACGTTTTAAAAGGCGAGCCTCGGATTAAATAAATTACAACGGTGTCCTCGATACGCCGCGACGCTTCGTCTACCGAGCACAATCTGTCTGCGAACCAATTACGACGTCTGCTGTTACACTAATCTTTCTCCGAACAATAATACACTGCGATAAATGGGATCTGTTAACGCTTTCGTATACATATTGACCAGCTGACGCTCGAATGTCTCTGTTCGAAGTTTATGTCTTCGTGGATTGTTCAACTGGCATACATTCCCCTATGGTAATGACAAAATTACATTTGTCTGGACATCGTACCAGTTTTATTTAAACATACACGAAAATAATTAATAATATTATCCAATTGTTTGCGTCGTGAGTGACACAAACACGATCGGAGGTTTATAGAGTGTTTAAATTAAATGATCGAAAGCAAGAGTCGTGAGTACCAGGGCGAGGCGACGTGTGTAACGATGATCTAGCAGGTGCAGCAGCGTCGACCGTTCCCCGGAAAAATTGGGTCTGCAGTCTGGAAGATACATGAATCCCCCCCAGTGATTGTAAGGATAAACGAGGAACGCGAGTAGGGAGGGGTTGGGGAACGGCATCGAAATAGTAGGCGACTGAGGAGAGAGGAACGGACAGGTGGAGGAGGTAGAGAGACAGCAGGGGTGCGGAGGGAAGACAGGGGAGAGGGATTTATTACTCAGGATTTACTGTTATTACCCGGAGGGGGAGAAGCACTCAAGCGGGCAACGGCGTTGCATACGTGGGGTGCGTTTATCCGATGCGCGGACCTCGGCTCTCTGTCCCTTTCTCTCTCTCTCTTCCTCTCTCTCTCTCTCTCTCTCTCTCTCTCTCTTCTCCTCCTCTCTCGCTCTATGTATGTATCCAGAATACATGGGCACATGTAACGCGAGGATGGGCGCGTTTGCAAACTCTCGACGCTCCGCGTTTCCTGGCGACTGCGGTTTGTCCTCCTGTCCTGGCTCGGTCCGCATGCATTACGCTCCGCGTAATTGAACAGCGCCGACGTGCTTTGCTTTACATTTTAATTCGCCCGGCCATTATTTCTGGGCAACGCGCGCGGGCAAAAGCGCCGACGACAGGGACAGGGAACGACGACGTCCAGACGATTATTGTTCGGAACGGAGGAGGAACGGGGATAAAAAAGGAATCGGGAAACAGGGACAGTGTAGAGCAGCTCTCCTGCTTCGTTGTTGCTGCTCTCGCTCTCTCTCGCTCTCTCTCTCTCTTTCTGTTCTCCCCCGTGTTCGTTACGCGAACGATCGAGCCCGCCGCTCGCCGGTGAAATTGTATTGCACTCCGGAGGAAACGGAACCGTGGACGACCCAGCGTTACCATAACTGGTCGGGCGAGTCGGCGCTGGGAAATCTCTCCTGCGAATCGTATTTGTTTGGACTAGAAAACGGGTCGCTGGCTGCGGGTCCTCCAAGCCACACCGGAAACACCGGTCCCTGACCGAGCTCAACTCGACGGTGCACTTTGGGATCCTACATGAAATTTCTCTACACCGTGTCCGGAAATTACTCGCACTGATAAAATAGAAAAGTGTGATGCTTGTACTCGATTTAAAACTAGAATATTTCGTTTTGAAATCATTGGAAGAATAACTACGTCGATCTTTTATATTAGAATTCAACAATGACGACGTCGAGTTTCTGTTT
The DNA here is from genome assembly GCA_916610235.2 of Lasioglossum morio. Taxonomy (NCBI): domain Eukaryota; kingdom Metazoa; phylum Arthropoda; class Insecta; order Hymenoptera; family Halictidae; genus Lasioglossum; species Lasioglossum morio. The sequence goes on along the minus strand of CAKAJA020000659.1, from coordinate 10,247 downwards.
CTGGAAATTTGCATAAATTGTCCCAGTCGACGAATCAGAGATTGAATGCTTGCAGGACCGAGCCTTACATCCTCGTCGTCGAGGATTGCGGGCGTGTCCTTTACGGAAGAAACACGGAATCCTGTTTGCCTGGGTTTGCTTTCGGATTAGGATAGAAGTTGGCCGCGCGTTTATCGAAATTGAAGGCTCGGAACCGGAAGCCACGTCGCAGCCTGATAAACGGTCGAACGGGAAATCGAACACGTAGATCGGATCCGAGGGGATTCTCCCAGGATCCTTGCCTGGCGTGTCCAGGCCGACGACGCCATTTCCAAGATTCCAGGCCAGACGGATTTCCGCGTTTAATTCCAATGTTCGCAGAGACAGAACGACGAGAGGAACAGGATAATCCGGCCAACGAATTTCCCGGGGATGGTAAGCGGATTCCTGGAGGAAGGTCGCCCGGGGCCGTGTTAGAATATTGAAAGGCGTGGGGATTACGCGGTCGGAGATTTTCACCGCACCAGGGAGAAGAGAGGAAAAAAGAAATGCCCGCCCGCGGACGGGTTATGAATTTTCATCCCGGCGGAATTTTTTTATTTGCGCTTCGAGTTGCGTACTTTACATGGACATTTTCCTTGAATTTGTTAGGCGGCTTTTCGTGTACCCAATTTTCGATGACTTCATTCCTGAACAACTATGGTTCTCCTTATCTTCCAGCGAGTTTTGTCCATTTTCCAATTTTCCCTAAGGTTTCTCCATTTTCCTGAAATTTTTTCTAGGTTTCTCCTCAATTTTTTTTATGGCGCACAGTTTTCCTGGGTACCCTAGTCGTGTCTTTTTCCTCTCACCGCTTCCATCGAAGTTTTCCCACGTTTCCAATAGTTTTTAAGGTAATTTCTCCATTTAGTTTGAGCACGGTCATTCCTCAATTTCCGAAGATCGTTAATTCATTAAGTAGAAGATGTAATGCTAATATTTTCCAAGTCGGAAAAGTTCCAAGTCCCATCGATGATTTCATAAAATGCCAACTTACTTTTAGTATATTCAGTACACAGGTATCCAACAAACTTGCACATTTACTTGTACCAGACTGCTTCAATAAAAAATGAAACAATTAATACAAACGATCGAATAGCAATGAATACACCAACGTCGAGCAAATATAATCCGGCTTAAAAATTCCAACGTGTAAAATGCATGATGTGGAACCAGTGGAGCTGGTATTTCGTTCGAACAACAAAACTTCCACTATATTACATATATGGTATCGATACATAATTTCCAGTACGCGGCGTTACTTATAGAGGCCGGGGGAGCAGTTGCCATTTCGGAAGGGTAGAGTTCAGGAAAACAGCTATGTAGACAGGGTCTTTGTCGCTGCGGACAAAGCAACCCCTACGCCGATCGATATCGATTCGTCCTGACCCGGGGTCTCGCAGGGGTGAAATTAGACACGGCTGGCCGAGTTTGCCGGTCATTTAAACGCTTTGTCGAAATCTGAATGTCGCGCACAGGTATCCTCATGCACCTTCTTTTTCTTTCCCATCGATCGACGTGTCATAATCCTGTCTCCGTTCATTTTCGTGTCTTTCGAACGCTAGACCGTCGCGTTCACACCTCCGCGAGCAGAAACATTGGCGAATCAGTGGCTCGGCTATGATTCAATTAGACGTTCTATTTCCAACGTCGGACAATCTATATTTGCATAAAGATCCGCGGGGCGAAAAGTTGGTGGCTCGCTCCGGGAACAACAAACGCCGCGTGAATAATGAACCGAGCCGTTTTAAAACCGGTGGAATGACATTCCGCAGCCTCCGGCCGTCTCTTTATTGCTCGTAAAAAGCTCGCATCCCTGGAAGTTCAAGCTACTGCAGCGGGTCTGCGCCAAACTTTGCAGAATCGAAGCTGTAAAACGTTGGATCAGCTCTGCCTAACCCGGACAGGCTTTCAAATATTTTTCTCGTGTAAGACGAGTATATGCATATCTCCGGATGCATTTAACGTAGTTACGATAGTGTCTTCAACCTGTACCATTATTAAACATATTGTTTACATTAGTAAGTATTGTACGAGGTATTATATCAATCTTCTATCCATAAAATGGGAACAATCATATAGAATGGAATTATGCAAATTCAGATATAAAATCCCGATTTCGCATAAATATTCGCAGGCTGGAAATAATGTTGCTCGCAGGTTCGGACAGGGGAATCTATCGGCGGAGGTGTATAATTCGGGCATGAATCGGAAAACGATTGTCGAGTAATTTACGAGCGGCTCGCGGAGTGGGAGAGTGAAAAACGATAGCCGGTCAATGAAGGCAGAGAGAGAGAGAGAGAGAGTGAGAGAGAGGGGCTAGCGGATCGAGTCTCCTCGCGCGCACGGTTATTTTCGAGCCGATCTATTTCTGCCGTAGCACCCTGCAACGGCCGCGAGGATCTCCCGCGGGCGCGTTTGTTGATAAACTTATTTTGAACGGGACGTCGGAGATTTTCGTGCGAAAGCGGGGGAAAATGGCGATCGCCGGCGGGGGTGAGGACGAGAGAAACGACACCAGGGTCCCGGTGTAAAAATAAAAGCGTTGGCCGGCCGCCAGAGACCTCCTTCCCGCTCTTCTCTTCGTGTTCTTCTTCTTCTTCTTCTTCTTCTTCTTCCGAGACTCGTAGGCCCCATGCCAAGCCGCGCGCACGGCGACTCTCTAATTTACCCGTAAAACGACCATCGGCGTCGACTTCCGCGCCCCTTTGATACAGCTGACGAGGCAACGAACGACCGATTTCCTTGGCCCGAAACCTCATCGAACTCTCTTCACCCAGTCCGCAATAGAACCGCGTTAAAAGTGACTCGCCGTCTCATAAAAATTGCTAGAACACGCTCCCCCAGTCGATGAACGAGCCGGTCGCACGCCAACGCGTTTAACACCTTCACATAGATCATGTACACGGGTGACGTTGTTCTTTCATTAGCTTCACGATTCCTTCTGAAGGAACGGACGCACTCTGCGACTAGAGGACTTTTTGGACCTTACTACGTTACAAATCGGGGGTTTAAAAATATTTTTACATTCAATTTTTATTAACTTCTGTCGTTGATACAGAGCATTTCCCGGCCCGCTGCAAAACTGGGAAACCTTAACGACGTCCGTCGTAAAAAATTTAATTTCTGATTTTTAAATTTCTTACGGGAATTCTCCAAAATTAATTTCAGGACATTAATTTCTTAAGGAGCTGCAATTTATAGTCTAGTGTTTGAGTACAAGTTGATAGCGAACAACGGTACAGGTGGAATCACTGCGATTTCGCGGATTCCTACGAAAACGCAGGCTCACGAAGGGTTCCCACGCATGCCGGCAATCTTGCGGTGATTTTATTGGCTAATGACTGGCTCTCTCTCCCTTGCCTCCGGTTTCTCTTGGCAGGCCGATCTCGTCGGCGCAACGCCATAAATTATTCTCGTATTACTACCGTGTTCATAGCGGATTAATCGAAGACCCTTGAATCGCCTGTATGGACTGGCACGAACATCGGCCGAACACCAATTCCCGGGATGCAACGTTCGCTCGCTATTGAATATTAGAGCTTGGCGAGACTGATCGAGGTCAAGGAGATGAAAGCGCACACGTCGGCGCACTGCGCATCTCGAAGGTCGGTTCCGAGAACTATGTGCTCGCAGGATTAGCCGGCGGGGGTTGGCCACTTCTTGGTCGCGTGCCCTGATCGATAACTTGAAACTTTTATCGTCGGAATATTTTCGGCGTTCCTTCGCTTCGTCCACCGTCTAAAAACAGAAAAATAAACTTCGAGATCTTGTTTGTTACTACGGGCGACTCGAGCGTCCATAAATCTTCGTCCGTTCGCGGCGAATGCTTCCGAAAACAGCCCGGAGAGACGAAAGTTTACGGAGCTGGTCGAGGAAATGGGATTCGAAGTGAGAGGTGACTTAACAGATTCGATTTAGGTGAACTCGGTGTTGTTTTCCTTGCTGTGTACTTGATTCTCGAGATTTATCCACATACTTTCCATGTAGAAGTCTGAAAGCAGTTGGCGTGGTTCCTTGTTTCCGACCCATCAAAATTATTAAGGATGGCTGTATATGTAATCCTTGTATCTTGCAATGCATTCTAACTATTTTTATTTTGCATAAAAATCCAGAGAATGGTAAATAATTCATGGTCTCCGAAGTGCGTCATCTTCTTTTTCTGCGGCTCGGTTTTCGAGTTCTCGGAATCTGGGAATGGTGAAGATCGTTTGTTTGAAACGGCGAAGTTTTGTGCCAGTTTTCGCGAGTTCGCTTAGGGTTTGCGGGGATCCGGGATAACAGCGATAATGCATCGGATGAATCACGTACGCCGTCGAATTCAGGCCAGCTGGAATTTCCATCGCAACGGGGCCGATTCGGTACCCGCATAGTTCCGGTGTTGTACCGATGGTGCGCGGGGGTTGCAGCACCTTTTCCAAAGGTCGCGTCGAATTATGCGGCACGTTGCGCGCGTGCATCAAAGAGATTAGCGAATCTCCAGCATAATTGCCGGCGGCGGTGATAAACGGGCAGTGTGGAGCGGTTCGACGCGACGCGGCGACCAGGCTACGCTGAATCGATCGACCTTAATCGACAAGGTTGAACAAGGCTATACCGATAGGCTCCCGGTTACACCGCATAGAGCGTCCGACACGAGTGCGTCTAGCCTGTGTGATCGATAACCGTGATTATACACCGACAACGTAATCCCGATGTTGACGTGACCCTGGAAAATCGGCCGGCCAGTTATTTACAGCCCACACCGATTGGCAAAATAATAGATCCTTAACGACGACAGTTGTCAGAACCCTGTTGGATTGTTTGATCATGCTGGGTACGAACCGTGCACGATCCATTCGTGTATTCGTTCGGCAACGTAAGCCTTATTTCTTGTCACATACCGGACGAAATCCGAAAGAAATCTATCTTCAAGTAAAAACTACATTGATCTAATCGATCTGTATATCTTCTTTTTCAGAAAAGAACACCGCGAGGAACAGTCGACGAAGACGCGTGAGCGAGGGTGCGAGTCGCGACAGGCTCGAGAAGGACACCGAGACCGGTCTGTCGACGCGGCAAGAGGATCGGGAGAACAAGGGTCCGCAGTCGAGTCGTCCGAGCAACCGAATACCACGAACGGTATTGGAAGAGGCGAACAGCGCTTCGAGTAGCGCGTCGAAGCTCCGGAAGCGTGGAACCGCGGTGAAAAGTCCGGTCGAGACCGGGTCTCAGAGACCGGTACGACGAAGGCCGAGGCCGCCGGCCGTGCAAGAAGCGAAACCAGAGCCCAAGGCAGAGGAGCAGCAGGAGAGCAGCCCGAGGAACGCGAAGTCCTGCGAGAAAGAGGAGCGATTAGGGAACAACAGAGCAGCGGAGGTCGAAGAACGTCGAACAGAATCGCAGCAGGCGGGTGAGGAGGAGGAGGAGGACGAGGATCATTGCGATCCTCTGACCAAGAGACTACGGACAAGCCCGATCGGTAGGAAGCTTAGGTCCGAGCGAAAGGGGAAGGGAAACAGCGAGGAGGTAGCGTCGGATCAGGAGGAGGCGGAGGAGGACGGTCGCAGGAAGCGCAGGGACGGGGCAGAGAGGGAAGCCGAGAAGCTCGAGGAAGACGAGGAGACCAAGTCGAGAGAACGGGACAGGGAACCGGAGCCTCCACCTCCGGACAAAGTAGACCCCGGAGGCGACGCAGCAGCCCCCAAAGGGAATCCGGCGGACTCGGACGAGGAGAATCGGGGAAGACACGGCAAGGATCAGGTGTTCGTGAATGGCTCGTCGCTGGTCGAGCCGTCGTTGGTCGGTGACAAAGCGAGCAGCGTCCTCCTCGATGCCGAAGCCGCGCTGCTGAAGCCTGCAGCAGCAGCAGCAGCAGCAGCAGCAGCCGCCACCGCCGAACCCAAGGCGAAGGGCGTCGAGGAGGAAGAGGAGCCGGAGCCTGAACCGGAGCCGGAGCCGGACCCGGACCCGGAACCGGAGGAGCACGACGAAGAGGAGCCGGAGGAGCAGGAGGAGGAAGAGGACGAGGACAGGGGCTCGAGGAGGACCGAGCTGACCACCGAGCTAGGCACGGAGGATAGCGTGGGCAGCGTAAGCGGCGCGAGGGCGGCCAGCGTCGAATCGGTCGTCGAGCTGCTGGAGTCGAGCAGTCAGGACTCAGGCTCCGTGCTGGAGAGGCTGAGTCCGCTTAGTGGCACCGGCGGCGGCGGCTCTGGCAGGCAGAGCCTGCTCCTGGAGCAGCAGCGGGAGCAGGAGCGGAACCGTCACAACGAGAGTCCCGTCATCCTAGCCGAGAGACTGAACAAGCCGCCACCGCCGATCGCTGGACACCATCACCATCATCTGCAGCAGTACCATCAGCACCATCATCAGCAGTCACTGCAGCAACACCATCATCAGCAACAACGTTACTCGAGTAGTCCGGTGATCCACCATCACGCGCAACAGCAACACCAGCACCAGGTGCAGCAGCAGCTTCACCAGCACCGGGTAGCGAGCAGTCCCCACCAGCACCACCAACATCACCACCAGCTACCCCCATCGAGCCTCCTAGAGGTGCAACAACAGTCGCACGCTGGGAGGGGCGGCGATGAGGCCGGCCTCATGGAAGTGGAGGCCGGGGCCGGTTTACCTGGGACTGGTGTGCTTGCCGGTGTACCGCCGGCCATCGGTATCCGAGGTGTCGGGCCCGCGGCTGGCAGCATCGCCGCGACCGCAACCTATGGCGACAGCGGCTCCGACAGCGGGGTAAGCTCCCTCAGGAGCGCCGGCTCCGGTGACGAAAGGAGCGGCAGCAGGAGCTCCGCTCTCAGCGTCGACGAGACAACCACCTCTTCGACACCAACCGCGGCTGCAACACCAGCCCGCGTCTGGCACGTGCAGAGCGTACAGCACACCTCCCTGCTGATGGCGCATCCACAAGCACCGCCACCTAACGCCGGGCCTAGCTCCGCCGCGGCTGCGGCCTCAGCCGCACAAACCGCACCGCCGGTCGCCTACCAGACCGCGGCACCACCGGGACATCATCATCCGGCGGTCGCCTCCGAGATGCTATGGAGGTCGCCGAGGTACCCGCCCTTGTCCCATGCTCTGCTCGGACCGGCCCAGCCCAGCCCCGAGGAGCTGATCGAGAGGGAGAGGATGCTTCGGTGAGTCCTCATCATCTGTTTTCTCACTTCTTTGTTTCTTGCGCGCAGGGTCATCGAGGTCGATCCAGAAAAGTCATTCTGCAAATTCTAGGCAAGTTGAACACCCGACAAAATTCCGGATTCGCCTCGACGGCCCCGTGCATGTGTCGTGCTCTGATCCTCCGCAATGTAGATCGACGATTTAATACACTGTCGGTTTCACTGCCGATGGTCGACATCGAAGAAAGTAGTCGGTTTGTACCTAAATGCCTGAAGCAATAATAGTCCTCGGCGGAGCACCTTGCGTGCGGCTCGGCCCGACGAAACGGAATGCCATCGAGGCGTCGAGCAGCTCGAGGCAGCTGCGTGCATAGTTTCTCGCTCAACTTCGAACGTCTCTTTGTTTGCTCTCGCGTGACTGCCGGTCGTAAGAACGTGGAGACGAAAAAGCGGCCGGCAGGACGCAGCCGCGCGTGTACCTGCGTGCGTTTCCGGGCGCCAGCTGCGAGCATCGAACTTCCGTCGGATTACTGTTGCGATAGTCGACGGAGGCAGGCGCGGCGGCTGCCTCTCCTCACTCCGGAACCAATGACCCGAAACACGCCGCGTCTACATAGGAGCAAACACAACAACTTCTATGTATACGACGAGTCTGGACAGTCATCACCTAGGATTCAAATTGAATCACGACGGGTCAAATTTTCCTGTGACATCTTCCGACACGTTTATCCTGACGTCAATGTTACACTTATTAGAAAATTTATTGTACCATCCTTCAATTACACAACAACTATGTAGACGTTCAGCGAAGGTGTTAACCAGCTGCAACGATGCTGATGAACCTGCGAAGCATGACCTCGCCGAAGGACGACGCGATCTTCCGCGAATTCGTATCCGAGGTTCGCGAATCTTATTTTAGGATTACCAACGATTCCAGTCTCTCGAGAATAGCACGGTGAAGTAACTCCGCGTTTGTTTGCACGCCGGACAAGAGTGATTCATCGTCGAAAGGAAAAATGCGGGAGATTCGGAGGCCCGATGCACCGGGTCGCGTCCAGTTACGTTCCCCCGCCGCGACATTGGTATTGAACAGTTCTCGGCACTCGTTTATTTGCCGTGAGATCGCCCCGGCGAAAATAAACCACAGCCTCGCGCCGTTTATTTGCTAGCGAAGACAGAAAAATCGCGGAATTCCGCGAACCGGTCGAGGACGGGCTCGATTCCAGCAGCCGAATCCCCGACGAGCGCATTCGATTCATCAGGGAAACCGTGTCGGAACACGCCCACGCACAATTTTTCGACGCCGCTGTCATTCGCGTAATGACGGACGTCCTCGATTTTCGAGGCTGTGGGAGTAGGTCAGAAGTTTTCTCTAAAGAAGTTATTTTCGTTTTACGAAATTACTCTGATCAGTTTATCCTGAAGAATTGTTCGAATAAGAAGTCTGTTGTATGAAAAAGATTAGGTCAGATTATCCTCTCGAAAGATCTGTGCGTTTTAGGTTACTCCCACCGAGTCCCGGTACTTTTAATCTGCCAGAGCCGTAATGACTTTAATATCTCTATAGGAAATCGCGAAGTACGTTCTTAATAATTTATTTCCTCTGCGCTGTTTTCTGGGGTGATCTCGCCCCCCCCCCCCACAGAAATCGCTTTATAGCACGAGCAAAAAGAAATAGGTTTGTGTTACGGGTGAATTACCCAGTTTGCACGCAAAGTTCCACGATTTTCTGAACGTCTCGAGCCTCTCTCCGACGCTCTCCGAATTATGTATTTGCGTCCGGTCGGTGAGGAAGCTTTATCCTTGAACAGTTTTTCCCGCGAGATCGTCGGAACACGTACGGGGGAATCGATCGTGGCCGCGGCACAGATCCCGGCCCGATTGCCCCGGCCGTATTTTCCGATGTCACGCGAAATCTTCATTAGCCGGGAGATGTTCGTGTTGCTCGGGCTCCCGGAACGCACTGGCTCGGAGCTTTCCCCGGCGCGGTGCGGCGGCGATCTCGTTTCGTTTTCGTGCAGACCGTTGGATGCATGTGGCCACGAAACCTCTGCAACAGAGAGCCGATCTTAATCGCCGCCGGCGGGGACCGATCGATGAACCGGGAGCGCGCGCGCGACCGTGCTCGATCGACGCGTGAAATTCGCCAGGCCTCGTGGAACCAGGTAATCGCGGCCGACCGCACGAAACCTGGCCCTTTGCGAGGCCCAAGGCTCTATTAACGTTCCTTTGTTCCGTGGAATACCTAATTAAAGGTCCGGAGCTGCTCAATCTAGTTAGGGCTGACCGGCTTGCGCCGTTTACTCTGCTAGGACATCCTAGTGCCGTGCTGCCAGCCGATTATGCATTCACGGCTGCAATTATCGTCTTTGTGTCGTCTTAGTACGCGATCTTAGAGGTGAATTAAAATGTTCGATTGCAAGAAAGTGTTGGATCTTAGCAAAAGGAAGTTTGAAATGGGGAAAAATAGATATCGAAGAGTTGCCTCATGAACGACTCAGACCAAGGCTGAATAACGAGATGAAATCCGGATTTAGGTTCGCGGATGGAAAATGAGCGATTAAGAGCGCGTTCCGAGGAGCGTAGCCGACAGTTCTGTTCCGATCGACCAACGCCGGTGCCGGAAGACCGCGTAATTCTCGACTTTTCCTCGAAGGAACACGAGGCTCGCGGTGCCGCGCTGTTATTCTGCTCCAAATACGTCCAATTACGTGGCCTCTCCATGTAACGAGCACGATTTAACGCTTATGCAAGCCTCCCTCTTCTCCCCGGTCGACCTTTCCGCACATACATCCATGGTGTGTGTATGTGAGAGATAGAGATAGAGAGAGAGAGAGAGAGAGCGAGAGAGAGAGAGAGAGAAGTAATCGGTGACTGTGGCAACAGAAACTGGCATTTGGGCACAAGGTCAGGCACTCGGTAACTTTTCTGCCTCCGACGTCTCCTGCGTCTTCGCAGCTGGAAGACCTCGTCCAAGATCGTTCGGTAACCGGTACGGAGGGAAAGGACTGGCTGGAATGCTCGATAGGAAGCTGTAAAAATTGTTAGTCACTGTGGCTGCGAGCGAAACGAATGATCGATGCATCTTGTGCTCAGACTGTGGCCTTGTACGGATCTACG
>CAKAJA020000658.1:0-62315 GCA_916610235.2 Lasioglossum morio | reverse complement strand
GCATAACGCATAACGCATAACGCATAACGTATAACGCATAACGCATAACTTATAACGCATAACGCATAACGCATAACGCATAACGCATACCGTATAACGCATAACGCATAACGCATAACGCATAACGCATAACGCATAACGCATAACGCATAACGCATAACGCATAACGCATAACGCATAACGCATAACGCATAACGCATAACGCATACCGTATAACGCATAACGTATAACGCATAACGCATAACGCATAACGCATAACCCATAACGCATAACGCATAACGCATAACGCATAAAGCAGAACGCATAACGCATAACGCATGAAGCATAACCCATAACGCATAACGCATAACGCATATCGGATAACGCATAACGCATAACCATAACGCATAACGCATAACCCATAACGCATAACGCATAACGCATAACGCATAACGCATATCGCATAACGCATAACGCATAACGCATAACGCATAACGCATAACGCATAAAGCGTAACGCATAACGCAAGAATCATAACGCATAACGCATAACGCATGAATCATAACGCATAACGCATAACATATAACGCATAACGCATAACGCATATCGCATAACGCATAACGCATAACGCATAAAGCATAACGCATAACGCATACCGTATAACGCATAACGCATGCCGCATAACGCATAATGCGTAACGCATAGTGCATAAAGCATAAGGCATAACGCATAACTTGTAACTCATTACTCATAACGAATAACGCATAACGCATAACGCATATCGCATAACGCATAACGCATAACGCATAACGCATAACGCATAAAGCGTAACGCATAACGCATGAATCATAACGCATAACGCATAACGCATAACGCATAACGCATACCGTATAACGCATAACGCATAACGCATGACGCATAACGCATAACGCATAACGCATAACGCATAAAGCATAACGCATAACGCATAACGCATGAAGCATAACCCATAACGCATAACGCATAACGCATAACGCATAACGTATAACGCATAACGCATACCGTATAACGCATAACCCATAACGCATAACGCATAACGCATAACGCATAAAGCAGAACGCATAACGCATAACGCATGAAGCATAACCCATAACGCATAACGCATAACGCATATCGCATAACGCATAACGCATACCGTATAACGCATAACGCATAACGCATAACGCATAACGCATAACGTATAACGCATAACGCATACCGTATAACGCATAACGCATAACGCATAACGCATAACGCATAACGCATACCGTATAACGCATAACGCATAACGCATAACGCATAACGCATAACGCATAACGCATAACGCATAACGCATAACCCATAACGCATAACGAACACCGGAAAACCCATAACGCCTAACGCATAACGGATCACGCATAACGCATAATGCATAACGCATAAAGCATAACGCATAACGCATAACCCCTAACGCAATAATGCATAACGCATAACGCATAAAGCATAATGAATAACTCATAACGCATAACGCATAAAGCATAACGCATAACGCATAACGCATTTCGCATAACGCATAACGCATAACGTATAACGCATAACGCATACCGTACAAAGCATAACGCATAACGCATAACGCAAACGTATAACGCAAACCATAAGGCATAAGGCATAACGCATAACGCATAACGCATAACGCATATCGTATAACGCATAACGTATACCGTATAACGCATAATGCATAACGCATAACGCAAACGTATAACGCACAACGCATAACGCATAACGCATAACGCATAACGCATAACGCATAACGCATAACGCATAACGCATAACGCATTACGCATAACGCATGTCAGATCACGCATAACGCATAATGCATAACGCATAACGCATAACGCATAACGCAAAACGTATAACCCATAACGCATACCGTATAACGCATAACGCATAACGCATAACGCATAAAGCATAACGCATAACCCATACTTCATAACGCATAACGCATAATGCACAACGCATAACGAACACCGGAAAACCCATAACGCCTAACGCATAACGGATCACGCATAACGCGTAATGCATAACGCCTAAAGCATAACGCATAACGCATAACGCATAACCCCTAACGCAATAACGCATAACGCATAACGCTTAAAGCATAATGAGTAACTCATAACGCATAACGCATAAAGCATAACGCATAACGCATAAAGCATAACGCATAACGCATAACGCATAACGCATAACGCATAACGCATAACGCATAAGGCTTGATGCATGACGCATATCGCATATCGCATAACGCATAAGGCTTGATGTATGACGCATATCGCATAACGCATAAGGCATAACGCATAATACATAACGTATAACGCATTATGCATAACGCATAACGCATAACGCATAACGCATAACGCATAACGCATAACGCATAACGCATAACGCATAACGCATAACGCATAACGCATAACGCATAACGCATAACGCATAACGCATAACGCATAACGCATAACGCATAACGCATAATGCACAACGCATAACGAACACCGGAAAACCCATAACGCCTAACGCATAACGGATCACGCATAACGCATAATGCATAACGCATAAAGCATAACGCATAACGCATAACGCATAACCCCTAACGCAATAACGCATAACGCATAACGCTTAAAGCATAATGAGTAACTCATAACGCATAACGCATAACGCATAACGCATAACGCATAACGCATAACGCATAACGCATAACGCATAACGCATAACGCATAACGCATAACGCATAAGGCTTGATGCATGACGCATATCGCATATCGCATAACGCATAAGGCTTGATGTATGACGCATATCGCATAACGCATAAGGCATAACGCATAATACATAACGTATAACGCATTATGCATAACGCATAACGCATAACGCATAACGCATAACGCATAACGCATAACGCATAACGCATAACGCATAACGCATAACGCATAACGCATAACGCATAACGCATAACGCATAACGCATAACGCATAACGCATAACGCATAACGCATAACGCATAAAGCATAACGCATAAAGCATAACGCATAACGCATAACGCATGAAGCATAACCCATAACGCATAACGCATAACGCATAACGCATAACGTATAACGCATAACGCATAACGCATAACGTATAACGCATAACGCATAACGCATAACGCATACCGTATAACGCATAACGCATAACGCATAACGCATAACGCATAACGCATAACGCATAACGCATAACGCATACCGTATAACGCATAACGCATAACGCATAACGCATAACGCATAACCCATAACGCATAACGCATAACGCATAAAGCAGAACGCATAACGCATAACGCATGAAGCATAACCCATAACGCATAACGCATAACGCATATCGCATAACGCATAACGCATAACCATAACGCATAACGCATAACCCATAACGGAAAACGCATAACGCATAACGCATAACGCATAAGGCTTGATGCATGACGCATATCGCATATCGCATAACGCATAAGGCTTGATGTATGACGCATATCGCATAACGCATAAGGCATAACGCATAATACATAACGTATAACGCATAACGCATAACGCACAACGCATAACGCATAACGCATAACGCATAACGCATAACGCATAACGCATAACGCATAACGCATAACGCATAACGCATAACGCATAACGTATAACGCATAACGCATAACGCATAACGCATAACGCATAACGCATAACGCATAACGCATAACGCATAACGTATAACGTATAACGCATACCGCATTACTCATAACTTATAACTCATAACTCATAAGGAGTAACGCATAACGCATAAAGCATAACGCATAACGAATAACGCATAAAGCATAACGCATAACGCATAACGCATAAAGCATAACGCATAACCCATAACGCATAACGCATTACGCATAACGCATAACTTATAACTCATTACTCATAACGAATAACGCATAACGCATAACGCATAACGCATAACGCATAACGCATAACGCATAAAGCATAAAGAATAACGCATAACGCATAACGCATAACGCATAACGCATAACGCATAAAGCATAACGCATAACGCATAACGCATAACGCATTACGCATAACGCATAACTTATAACTCATTACTCATAACGAATAACGCATAACGCATAACGCATAACGCATAACGCATAACGCATAACGCATAACGCATAACGCATAAAGCATAACGAATAACGCATAACGCATAACGCATAACGCATAACGCATAACGCATAACGCATAACGCATAACGCATAACGCATAACGCATAACGCATAACGCATAAAGCAAAACGCATAACGCATAACTTATAACTCATTACTCATAACGAATAACGCATAACGCATAAGGCATAACGCATAACGCATAACGCATAACGCATAACGCATAACGCATAAAGCATAACGCATAACGCATAACGGATAAAGCATAATGCATAACGCATAACGCATGACGCATTACGCATAACGCATAACGCATAACCCATAACGCATAACGCATAACGCATAAAGCAGAACGCATAACGCATAACGCATGAAGCATAACCCATAACGCATCACGCATAACGCATATCGCATAACGCATAACGCATAACCATAACGCATAACGCATTACCCATAACGCATAACGCATAACGCATAACGCATAACGTATAAGGCTTGATGCATGACGCATATCGCATATCGCATAACGCATAAGGCTTGATGTATGACGCATATCGCATAACGCATAAGGCATAACGCATAATACATAACGTATAACGCATTATGCATAACGCATAACGCATAACGTATAACGTATAACGCATACCGTACAACGCATAACGCATAACGCATAATGCAAACGTATAACGCAAACCATAAGGCATAAGGCATAACCCATAACGCATAACGCATAACGCATAACGTATAACGCATAACGTATACCGTATAACGCATAATGCATAACGCATAACGCAAACGTATAACGCACAACGCATAACGCATAACGCATAACGCATAACGCATAACGCATAACGCATAACGCATAACGCATAACGCATAACGCATAACGCATAACGCATAACGCATAACGCATAACGCATAACGTATAACGCATAACGCATAACGCATAACGTATAACGCATAACGCATAACGCATAACGCATAACGCATAACGCATAACGGATCACGCATAACGCATAACGCATAATGCATAACGCATAAAGCATAACGCATAACGCTTAACGCGTAACGCATAACGCATAACGCATTACGCATAACGCATACCGTATAACGCATAACGCATAACGCATAACGCATAACGCATAACGCATAACGTATAACGCATAACGCATACCTTATAACGCATAACGCATAACGCATAACGCATAACGCATACCGTATAACGCATAACGCATAACGCATAACGCATAACGCATAACGCATAACGCATAACGCATAACGCATAACGCATAACGCATAACGCATAACGCATAACGCATAACGCATAACGCATAACGCATACCGTATAACGCATAACGTATAACGCATAACGCATAACGCATAACGCATAACCCATAACGCATAACGCATAACGCATAACGCATAAAGCAGAACGCATAACGCATAACGCATGAAGCATAACCCATAACGCATAACGCATAACGCATATCGGATAACGCATAACGCATAACCATAACGCATAACGCATAACCCATAACGCATAACGCATAACGCATAACGCATAACGCATATCGCATAACGCATAACGCATAACGCATAACGCATAAAGCGTAACGCATAACGCAAGAATCATAACGCATAACGCATAACGCATGAATCATAACGCATAACGCATAACATATAACGCATAACGCATAACGCATATCGCATAACGCATAACGCATAACGCATAAAGCATAACGCATAACGCATACCGTATAACGCATAACGCATGCCGCATAACGCATAATGCATAACGCATAGTGCATAAAGCATAAGGCATAACGCATAACTTGTAACTCATTACTCATAACGAATAACGCATAACGCATAACGCATATCGCATAACGCATAACGCATAACGCATAACGCATAACGCATAAAGCGTAACGCATAACGCATGAATCATAACGCATAACGCATAACGCATAACGCATAACGCATACCGTATAACGCATAACGCATAACGCATGACGCATAACGCATAACGCATAACGCATAACGCATAAAGCATAACGCATAACGCATAACGCATGAAGCATAACCCATAACGCATAACGCATAACGCATAACGCATAACGTATAACGCATAACGCATACCGTATAACGCATAACCCATAACGCATAACGCATAACGCATAACGCATAAAGCAGAACGCATAACGCATAACGCATGAAGCATAACCCATAACGCATAACGCATAACGCATATCGCATAACGCATAACGCATACCGTATAACGCATAACGCATAACGCATAACGCATAACGCATAACGTATAACGCATAACGCATACCGTATAACGCATAACGCATAACGCATAACGCATAACGCATAACGCATACCGTATAACGCATAACGCATAACGCATAACGCATAACGCATAACGCATAACGCATAACGCATAACGCATAACCCATAACGCATAACGAACACCGGAAAACCCATAACGCCTAACGCATAACGGATCACGCATAACGCATAATGCATAACGCATAAAGCATAACGCATAACGCATAACCCCTAACGCAATAACGCATAACGCATAACGCATAAAGCATAATGAATAACTCATAACGCATAACGCATAAAGCATAACGCATAACGCATAACGCATTTCGCATAACGCATAACGCATAACGTATAACGCATAACGCATACCGTACAAAGCATAACGCATAACGCATAACGCAAACGTATAACGCAAACCATAAGGCATAAGGCATAACGCATAACGCATAACGCATAACGCATATCGTATAACGCATAACGTATACCGTATAACGCATAATGCATAACGCATAACGCAAACGTATAACGCACAACGCATAACGCATAACGCATAACGCATAACGCATAACGCATAACGCATAACGCATAACGCATAACGCATAACGCATGTCAGATCACGCATAACGCATAATGCATAACGCATAACGCATAACGCATAACGCAAAACGTATAACCCATAACGTATACCGTATAACGCATAACGCATAACGCATAACGCATAAAGCATAACGCATAACCCATACTTCATAACGCATAACGCATAATGCACAACGCATAACGAACACCGGAAAACCCATAACGCCTAACGCATAACGGATCACGCATAACGCGTAATGCATAACGCCTAAAGCATAACGCATAACGCATAACGCATAACCCCTAACGCAATAACGCATAACGCATAACGCTTAAAGCATAATGAATAACGCATAACGCATAACGCATAACGCATAACGCATAACGCATAACGCATAACGCATAACGCATAACGCATAACGCATAACGCATAACGCATAACGCATAAGGCTTGATGCATGACGCATATCGCATATCGCATAACGCATAAGGCTTGATGTATGACGCATATCGCATAACGCATAAGGCATAACGCATAATACATAACGTATAACGCATTATGCATAACGCATAACGCATAACGCATAACGCATAACGCATAACGCATAACGCATAACGCATAACGCATAACGCATAACGCATAACGCATAACGCATAACGCATAACGCATAACGCATAACGCATAACGCATAACGCATAACGCATAATGCACAACGCATAACGAACACCGGAAAACCCATAACGCCTAACGCATAACGGATCACGCATAACGCATAATGCATAACGCCTAAAGCATAACGCATAACGCATAACGCATAACCCCTAACGCAATAACGCATAACGCATAACGCTTAAAGCATAATGAGTAACTCATAACGCATAACGCATAAAGCATAACGCATAACGCATAAAGCATAACGCATAACGCATAACGCATAACGCATAACGCATAACGCATAACGCATAAGGCTTGATGCATGACGCATATCGCATATCGCATAACGCATAAGGCTTGATGTATGACGCATATCGCATAACGCATAAGGCATAACGCATAATACATAACGTATAACGCATTATGCATAACGCATAACGCATAACGCATAACGCATAACGCATAACGCATAACGCATAACGCATAACGCATAACGCATAACGCATAACGCATAACGCATAACGCATAACGCATAACGCATAACGCATAACGCATAACGCATAACGCATAAAGCATAACGCATAAAGCATAACGCATAACGCATAACGCATGAAGCATAACCCATAACGCATAACGCATAACGCATAACGCATAACGTATAACGCATAACGCATAACGCATAACGTATAACGCATAACGCATAACGCATAACGCATACCGTATAACGCATAACGCATAACGCATAACGCATAACGCATAACGCATAACGCATAACGCATAACGCATACCGTATAACGCATAACGCATAACGCATAACGCATAACGCATAACCCATAACGCATAACGCATAACGCATAAAGCAGAACGCATAACGCATAACGCATGAAGCATAACCCATAACGCATAACGCATAACGCATATCGCATAACGCATAACGCATAACCATAACGCATAACGCATAACCCATAACGGAAAACGCATAACGCATAACGCATAACGCATAAGGCTTGATGCATGACGCATATCGCATATCGCATAACGCATAAGGCTTGATGTATGACGCATATCGCATAACGCATAAGGCATAACGCATAATACATAACGTATAACGCATAACGCATAACGCACAACGCATAACGCATAACGCATAACGCATAACGCATAACGCATAACGCATAACGCATAACGCATAACGCATAACGCATAACGCATAACGTATAACGCATAACGCATAACGCATAACGTATAAGGCATAACGCATAACGCATAACGCATAACGCATAACGGATCACGCATAACGCATAACGCATAATGCATAACGCATAAAGCATAACGCATAACGCTTAACGCGTAACGCATAACGCATAACGCATAACGCATAACGCATACCGTATAACGCATAACGCATAACGCATAACGCATAACGCATAACGCATAACGTATAAAGCATAATGCATACCGTATAACGCATAACGCATAACGCATAACGCATAACGCATAACGCATAACGCATAACGCATAACGCATAACGCATAACGCATAAAGCATAACACATAACGCATAACGCATGAAGCATAACCCATAACGCATAACGCATTACGCAAAACGTATAACGCATACCGTATAACGTATAACGCATAACGCATAACGCATAACGCAAACGTATATCGCACAACGCATAACGCATAAACTATAACCCATACTTCATAACGCATAACGCATAATGCACAACGCATAACGAACACCGGAAAACCCATAACGCCTAACGCATAACGGATCACGCATAACGCATAATGCATAACGCATAAAGCATAACGCATAACGCATAACCCCTAACGCAATAACGCATAACACATAACGCTTAAAGCATAATGAGTAACTCATAACGCATAACGCATAAAGCATAACGCATAACGCATAAAGCATAACGCATAACGCATAACGCATAACGCATAACGCATAACGCATAAGGCTTGATGCATGACGCATATCGCATATCGCATAACGCATAAGGCTTGATGTATGACGCATATCGCATAACGCATAAGGCATAACGCATAATACATAACGTATAACGCATTATGCATAACGCATAACGCATAACGCATAACGTATAACGCATAACGCATACCGTACAACGCATAACGCATAACGCATAATGCAAACGTATAACGCAAACCATAAGGCATAAGGCATAACCCATAACGCATAACGCATAACGCATAACGTATAACGCATAACGTATACCGTATAACGCATAATGCATAACGCATAACGCAAACGTATAACGCACAACGCATAACGCATAACGCATAACGCATAACGTATAACGCATAACGCATACCGTATAACGCATAAAGCAGAACGCATAACGCATAACGCATAACGCATAACGCATAACGTATAACTCATAACGCATAACGCATAAAGCGTAACGCATAACGCATAACGCATAACGCATAACGCATAACGCATAACGCATAATGCATAACGCATAGTGCATAAAGCATAAGGCATAACGCATAACTTGTAACTCATTACTCATAACGAATAACGCATAACGCATAACGCATATCGCATAACGCATAACGCATAACGCATAACGCATAACGCATAACGCATGAATCATAGCGCATAACGCATAACGCATAACGCATACCGTATAACGCATAACGCATAACGCATGACGCATAACGCATAACGCATAACGCATAACGCATAAAGCATAACGCATAACGCATAACGCATGAAGCATAACCCATAACGCATAACGCATAACGCATAACGTATAACGCATAACGCATACCGTATAACGCATAAAGCAGAACGCATAACGCATAACGCATAACGCATAACGCATAACTCATAACGCATAACGCATAACGCATAACGCATACCGTATAACGCATAACGCATAACGCATAACGCATAACGCTTAACGTATAACGCATAACGCATACCGTATAACGCATAACGCATAACGCATAACGCATAACGCATAACGCATACCGTATAACGCATAACGCATAACGCATAACGCATAACGCATAACGCATAACGCATAACGCATAACGCATAACGCATAACCCATAACGCATAACGCATAACGCATAACGCATAAAGCAGAACGCATAACGCATAACGCATGAAGCATAACCCATAACGCATAACGCATAACGCATATCGCATAACGCATAACGCATAACCATAACGCATAACGCATAACCCATAACGCATAACGCATAACGCATAACGCATAACGCATAAAGCATAACGCATAACGCATAACGCATAAAGCATAACGCATAACTTATAACGCATAACGCATAACGCATAATGCATAACGCATAACGCATAACGCATATCGCATAACGCATAACGCATAACGCATAACGCATAACGCATAAAGCATAACACATAACGCATAACGCATGAAGCATAACCCATAACGCATAACGCATAACGCATAACGTATAACGCATAGCGTATAACGCATAACGCATAACGCATAACGCAAACGTATAGCGCACAACGCATAACGCATAAACCATAACCCATACTTCATAACGCATAACGCATAATGCACAACGCATAACGAACACCGGAAAACCCATAACGCCTAACGCATAACGGATCACGCATAACGCATAATGCATAACGCATAAAGCATAACGCATAACGCATAACGCATAACCCCTAACGCAATAACGCATAACGCATAACGCTTAAAGCATAATGAGTAACTCATAACGCATAACGCATAAAGCATAACGCATAACGCATAAAGCATAACGCATAACGCATAACGCATAACGCATAACGCATAAGGCTTTATGCATGACGCACATCGCATATCGCATAACGCATAAGGCTTGATGTATGACGCATATCGCATAACGCATAAGGCATAACGCATAATACATAACGTATAACGCATTATGCATAACGCATAACGCATACGTATAAGGCATAACGCATACCGTACAACGCATAACGCATAACGCATAATGCAAACGTATAACGCAAACCATAAGGCATAAGGCATAACCCATAACGCATAACGCATAACGCATAACGTATAACGCATAACGTATACCGTATAACGCATAATGCATAACGCATAACGCAAACTTATAACGCACAACGCATAACGCATAACGCATAACGCATAACGCATAACGCATAACGCATAACGCATAACGCATAACGCATAACGCATAACGCATAACGCATAACGCATAACGCATAACGCATAACGCATAACGCATAACGCATAAAACATAACGCATAACGCATAACGCATAACGCATAAAGCATAACGCATAAAGCATAACGCATAACGCATAACGCATGAAGCATAACCCATAACGCATAACGCATAACGCATAACGCATAACGCATAACGTATAACGCATAACGCATAACGCATAACGTATAACGCATAACGCATAACGCATAACGCATAACGCATAACGGATCACGCATAACGCATAACGCATAATGCATAACGCATAAAGCATAACGCATAACGCATAACGCGTAACGCATAACACATAACGCATAACGCAAAACGCATACCGTATAACGCATAACGCATAACGCATAACGCATAACGCATAACGTATAACGCATAACGCATACCGTATAACGCATAACGCATAACGCATAACGCATAACGCATACCGTATAACGCATAACGCATAACGCATAACGCATAACGCATAACGCATAACGCATAACGCATAACGCATACCGTATAACGCATAACGCATAACGCATAACGCATAACGCATAACCCATAACGCATAACGCATAACGCATAAAGCAGAACGCATAACGCATAACGCATGAAGCATAACCCATAACGCATCACGCATAACGCATATCGCATAACGCATAACGCATAACCATAACGCATAACGCATTACCCATAACGCATAACGCATAACGCATAACGCATAACGCATAAGGCTTGATGCATGACGCATATCGCATATCGCATAACGCATAAGGCTTGATGTATGACGCATATCGCATAACGCATAAGGCATAACGCATAATACATAACGTATAACGCATTATGCATAACGCATAACGCATAACGTATAACGCATAACGCATACCGTACTACGCATAACGCATAACGCATAATGCAAACGTATAACGCAAACCATAAGGCATAAGGCATAACCCATAACGCATAACGCATAACGTATAACGCATAACGTATACCGTATAACGCATAATGCATAACGCATAACGCAAACGTATAACGCACAACGCATAACGCATAACGCATAACGCATAACGCATAACGCATAACGCATAACGCATGAATCATAACGCATAACGCATAACGCATAACGCATACCGTATAACGCATAACGCATAACGCATGACGCATAACGCATAACGCATAACGCATAACGCATAACGCATAACGCATATCGCATAACGCATAACGCATAACGCATAACGCATAACGCATAACGCATGAATCATAACGCATAACGCATAACGCATAACGCATACCGTATAACGCATAACGCATAACGCATGACGCATAAAGCATAACGCATAACTTATAACGCATAACGCATAACGCATAATGCATAACGCATAACGCATAACGCATATCGCATAACGCATAACGCATAACGCATAACGCATAACGCATAACGCATAACGCATAACGCATAACGCATACCGTATAACGCATAACGCATAACGCATAACGCATAACGCATAACGTATAACGCATAACGCATACCGTATAACGCATAACGCATAACGCATAACGCATAACGCATAACGCATAACGCATAACGCATACCGTATAACGCATAACGCATAACGCATAACGCATAACGCATAACGCATAACGCATAACCCATAACGCATAACGCATAACGCATAACGCATAACGCATAAAGCAGAACGCATAACGCATAACGCATGAAGCATAACCCATAACGCATAACGCATAACGCATATCGCATAACGCATAACGCATAACCATAACGCATAACGCATAACCCATAACGCATAACGCATAACGCATAACGCATAAAGCATAACGCATAACGCATAACGCATAAAGCATAACGCATAACTTATAACGCATAACGCATAACGCATAATGCATAACGCATAACGCATAACGCATATCGCATAACGCATAACGCATAACGCATAACGCATAACGCATAAAGCATAACACATAACGCATAACGCATGAAGCATAACCCATAACGCATAACGCATAACGCATAACGTATAACGCATACCGTATAACGCATAACGCATAACGCATAACGCAAACGTATAGCGCACAACGCATAACGCATAAACCATAACCCATACTTCATAACGCATAACGCATAATGCACAACGCATAACGAACACCGGAAAACCCATAACGCCTAACGCATAACGGATCACGCATAACGCATAACGCATAACGCATAAAGCATAACGCATAACGCATAACGCATAACCCCTAACGCAATAACGCATAACGCATAACGCTTAAAGCATAATGAGTAACTCATAACGCATAACGCATAAAGCATAACGCATAACGCATAACGCATAACGCATAACGCATAAGGCTTTATGCATGACGCACATCGCATATCGCATAACGCATAAGGCTTGATGTATGACGCATATCGCATAACGCATAAGGCATAACGCATAATACATAACGTATAACGCATTATGCATAACGCATAACGCATACGTATAACGCATAACGCATACCGTACAACGCATAACGCATAACGCATAATGCAAACGTATAA
This sequence comes from Lasioglossum morio, assembly GCA_916610235.2. Lineage (NCBI taxonomy): Eukaryota > Metazoa > Arthropoda > Insecta > Hymenoptera > Halictidae > Lasioglossum > Lasioglossum morio. The sequence continues at coordinate 47,771 of CAKAJA020000658.1, read as the reverse complement.
CGCAAACCATAAGGCATAAGGCATAACCCCTAACGCATAACGCATAACGCATAACGTATAACGCATAACGTATACCGTATAACGCATAATGCATAACGCATAACGCAAACTTATAACGCACAACGCATAACGCATAACGCATAACGCATAACGCATAACGCATAACGCATAACGCATAACGCATAACGCATAACGCATAACGCATAACGCATAACGCATAACGCATAACGCATAACGCATAAAACATAACGCATAACGCATAACGCATAACGCATAAAGCATAACGCATAAAGCATAACGCATAACGCATAACGCATGAAGCATAACCCATAACGCATAACGCATAACGCATAACGCATAACGCATAACGCATAACGCATAACGCATAACGCATAACGTATAACGCATAACGCATAACGCATAACGCATAACGCATAACGGATCACGCATAACGCATAACGCATAATGCATAACGCATAAAGCATAACGCATAACGCATAACGCGTAACGCATAACACATAACGCATAACGCAAAACGCATACCGTATAACGCATAACGCATAACGCATAACGCATAACGCATAACGTGTAACGCATAACGCATACCGTATAACGCATAACGCATAACGCATAACGCATAACGCATACCGTATAACGCATAACGCATAACGCATAACGCATAACGCATAACGCATAACGCATAACGCATAACGCATACCGTATAACGCATAACGCATAACGCATAACGCATAACGCATAACCCATAACGCATAACGCATAACGCATAACGCATAACGCATAAAGCAGAACGCATAACGCATAACGCATGAAGCATAACCCATAACGCATAACGCATAACGCATATCGCATAACGCATAACGCATAACCATAACGCATAACGCATAACCCATAACGCATAACGCATAACGCATAACGCATAACGCATAACGCATAACGCATAACGCATAAAGCATAACGCATAACTTATAACGCATAACGCATAACGCATAATGCATAACGCATAACGCATAACGCATATCGCATAACGCATAACGCATAACGCATAACGCATAACGCATAAAGCATAACACATAACGCATAACGCATGAAGCATAACCCATAACGCATAACGCATAACGCATAACGTATAACGCATACCGTATAACGCATAACGCATAACGCATAACGCAAACGTATAGCGCACAACGCATAACGCATAAACCATAACCCATACTTCATAACGCATAACGCATAATGCACAACGCATAACGAACACCGGAAAACCCATAACGCCTAACGCATAACGGATCACGCATAACGCATAATGCATAACGCATAAAGCATAACGCATAACGCATAACGCATAACCCCTAACGCAATAACGCATAACGCATAACGCTTAAAGCATAATGAGTAACTCATAACGCATAACGCATAAAGCATAACGCATAACGCATAACGCATAACGCATAACGCATAAGGCTTTATGCATGACGCACATCGCATATCGCATAACGCATAAGGCTTGATGTATGACGCATATCGCATAACGCATAAGGCATAACGCATAATACATAACGTATAACGCATTATGCATAACGCATAACGCATACGTATAACGCATAACGCATACCGTACAACGCATAACGCATAACGCATAATGCAAACGTATAACGCAAACCATAAGGCATAAGGCATAACCCCTAACGCATAACGCATAACGCATAACGTATAACGCATAACGTATACCGTATAACGCATAATGCATAACGCATAACGCAAACTTATAACGCACAACGCATAACGCATAACGCATAACGCATAACGCATAACGCATAACGCATAACGCATAACGCATAACGCATAACGCATAACGCATAACGCATAAAACATAACGCATAACGCATAACGCATAACGCATAAAGCATAACGCATAAAGCATAACGCATAACGCATAACGCATGAAGCATAACCCATAACGCATAACGCATAACGCATAACGCATAACGCATAACGTATAACGCATAACGCATAACGCATAACGTATAACGCATAACGCATAACGCATAACGCATAACGCATAACGGATCACGCATAACGCATAACGCATAATGCATAACGCATAAAGCATAACGCATAACGCATAACGCGTAACGCATAACACATAACGCATAACGCAAAACGCATACCGTATAACGCATAACGCATAACGCATAACGCATAACGCATAACGTATAACGCATAACGCATACCGTATAACGCATAACGCATAACGCATAACGCATACCGTATAACGCATAACGCATAACGCATAACGCATAACGCATAACGCATAACGCATAACGCATAACGCATACCGTATAACGCATAACGCATAACGCATAACGCATAACGCATAACGCATAACCCATAACGCATAACGCATAACGCATAAAGCAGAACGCATAACGCATAACGCATGAAGCATAACCCATAACGCATCACGCATAACGCATATCGCATAACGCATAACGCATAACCATAACGCATAACGCATTACCCATAACGCATAACGCATAACGCATAACGCATAAGGCTTGATGCATGACGCATATCGCATATCGCATAACGCATAAGGCTTGATGTATGACGCATATCGCATAACGCATAAGGCATAACGCATAATACATAACGTATAACGCATTATGCATAACGCATAACGCATAACGTATACCGCATAACGCATACCGTACAACGCATAACGCATAACGCATAATGCAAACGTATAACGCAAACCATAAGGCATAAGGCATAACCCATAACGCATAACGCATAACGCATAACGTATAACGCATAACGTATACCGTATAACGCATAATGCATAACGCATAACGCATAACGCATAACGCATAACGCATAACGCATAACGCATAACGCATAACGCATAACGCATAACGCATAACGCATAACGCATAACGCATAACGCATAACGTATAACGCATAACGCATAACGCATAACGTATAACGCATAACGCATAACGCATAACGCATAACGCATAACGCATAACGGATCACGCATAACGCATAACGCATAATGCATAACGCATAAAGCATAACGCATAACGCTTAACGCGTAACGCATAACGCATAACGCATAACGCATAACGCATACCGTATAACGCATAACGCATAACGCAAAACGCATAACGCATAACGCATAACGTATAACGCATAACGCATACCGTATAACGCATAACGCATAACGCATAACGCATAACGCATACCGTATAACGCATAACGCATAACGCATAACGCATAACGCATAACGCATAACGCATAACGCATAACGCATAACGCATAACGCATAACGCATAACGCATAACGCATAACGCATACCGTATAACGCATAACGTATAACGCATAACGCATAACGCATAACCCATAACGCATAACGCATAACGCATAACGCATAAAGCAGAACGCATAACGCATAACGCATGAAGCATAACCCATAACGCATAACGCATAACGCATATCGCATAACGCATAACGCATAACCATAACGCATAACGCATAACCCATAACGCATAACGCATAACGCATAACGCATAAAGCATAAAGCATAACGCATAACGCATAACGCATAAAGCATAACGCATAACTTATAACGCATAATGCATAACGCATAACGCATAACGCATATCGCATAACGCATAACGCATAACGCATAACGCATAACGCATAACGCATAACGTATAACGTATAACGCATACCGCATTACTCATAACTTATAACTCATAACTCATAAGGAGTAACGCATAACGCATAAAGCATAACGCATAACGAATAACGCATAAAGCATAACGCATAACGCATAACGCATAAAGCATAACGCATAACCCATAACGCATAACGCATTACGCATAACGCATAACTTATAACTCATTACTCATAACGAATAACGCATAACGCATAACGCATAACGCATAACGCATAACGCATAACGCATAAAGCATAACGAATAACGCATAACGCATAACGCATAACGCATAAAGCATAACGCATAACGCATAACGCATAACGCATTACGCATAACGCATAACTTATAACTCATTACTCATAACGAATAACGCATAACGCATAACGCATAACGCATAACGCATAACGCATAACGCATAACGCATAACGCATAAAGCATAACGAATAACGCATAACGCATAACGCATAACGCATAACGCATAACGCATAACGCATAACGCATAACGCATAACGCATAACGCATAACGCATAACGCATAAAGCAAAACGCATAACGCATAACTTATAACTCATTACTCATAACGAATAACGCATAACGCATAAGGCATAACGCATAACGCATAACGCATAACGCATAACGCATAAAGCATAACGCATAACGCATAACGGATAAAGCATAATGCATAACGCATAACGCATGACGCATTACGCATAACGCATAACGCATAACCCATAACGCATAACGCATAACGCATAAAGCAGAACGCATAACGCATAACGCATGAAGCATAACCCATAACGCATCACGCATAACGCATATCGCATAACGCATAACGCATAACCATAACGCATAACGCATTACCCATAACGCATAACGCATAACGCATAACGCATAACGTATAAGGCTTGATGCATGACGCATATCGCATATCGCATAACGCATAAGGCTTGATGTATGACGCATATCGCATAACGCATAAGGCATAACGCATAATACATAACGTATAACGCATTATGCATAACGCATAACGCATAACGTATAACGCATAACGCATACCGTACAACGCATAACGCATAACGCATAATGCAAACGTATAACGCAAACCATAAGGCATAAGGCATAACCCATAACGCATAACGCATAACGCATAACGTATAACGCATAACGTATACCGTATAACGCATAATGCATAACGCATAACGCAAACGTATAACGCACAACGCATAACGCATAACGCATAACGCATAACGCATAACGCATAACGCATAACGCATAACGCATAACGCATAACGCATAACGCATAACGCATAACGCATAACGCATAACGCATAACGCATAACGCATAACGTATAACGCATAACGCATAACGCATAACGTATAACGCATAACGCATAACGCATAACGCATAACGCATAACGCATAACGGATCACGCATAACGCATAACGCATAATGCATAACGCATAAAGCATAACGCATAACGCTTAACGCGTAACGCATAACGCATAACGCATAACGCATAACGCATACCGTATAACGCATAACGCATAACGCATAACGCATAACGCATAACGTATAACGCATAACGCATACCTTATAACGCATAACGCATAACGCATAACGCATAACGCATACCGTATAACGCATAACGCATAACGCATAACGCATAACGCATAACGCATAACGCATAACGCATAACGCATAACGCATAACGCATAACGCATAACGCATAACGCATAACGCATAACGCATACCGTATAACGCATTACGTATAACGCATAACGCATAACGCATAACGCATAACGCATAACCCATAACGCATAACGCATAACGCATAACGCATAAAGCAGAACGCATAACGCATAACGCATGAAGCATAACCCATAACGCATAACGCATAACGCATATCGCATAACGCATAACGCATAACCATAACGCATAACGCATAACCCATAACGCATAACGCATAACGCATAACGCATAAAGCATAAAGCATAACGCATAACGCATAACGCATAAAGCATAACGCATAACTTATAACGCATAATGCATAACGCATAACGCATAACGCATATCGCATAACGCATAACGCATAACGCATAACGCATAACGCATAAAGCATAACACATAACGCATAACGCATGAAGCATAACCCATAACGCATAACGCATAACGCATAACGTATAACGCATACCGTATAACGTATAACGCATAACGCATAACGCATAACGCAAACGTATATCGCACAACGCATAACGCATAAACCATAACCCACACTTCATAACGCATAACGCATAATGCACAACGCATAACGAACACCGGAAAACCCATAACGCCTAACGCATAACGGATCACGCATAACGCATAATGCATAACGCATAAAGCATAACGCATAACGCATAACGCATAACCCCTAACGCAATAACGCATAACACATAACGCTTAAAGCATAATGAGTAACTCATAACGCATAACGCATAAAGCATAACGCATAACGCATAAAGCATAACGCATAACGCATAACGCATAACGCATAACGCATAAGGCTTGATGCATGACGCATATCGCATATCGCATAACGCATAAGGCTTGATGTATGACGCATATCGCATAACGCATAAGGCATAACGCATAATACATAACGTATAACGCATTATGCATAACGCATAACGCATAACGCATAACGCATAACGTATAACGCATAACGCATACCGTAAAACGCATAACGCATAACGCATAATGCAAACGTATAACGCAAACCATAAGGCATAAGGCATAACCCATAACGCATAACGCATAACGCATAACGCATAACGCAGAACGCATAACGCATAACGCATAACGCATAACGCATAACGCATAACGTTAACGCATAACCCATAACGCATAACGCATAACGCATAACGCATAACGCATAACGCATAACGCATAACGCATAACGCATAACGCATAACGCATAACGCATAACGCATAACGCATAACGTATAACTCATAACGCATAACGCATAAAGCATAACGCATAACGCATAAGGCATAACGCATAACGCATAACGCATAACGCATAACGCATAACGCATAACGCATAACGCATAACGCATAACGCATAACGCATAACGCATAACGCATAACGCATAACGCATAACGCATAACGCATAACGCATATCGCATAACGCATAACGCATAACACATAACGCATAACGCATAAAGCATAACACATAACGCATAACGCATGAAGCATAACCCATGACGCATAACGCATAACGCATAACGTATAACGCATAACGCATACCGTATAACACATAACGCATAACGCATAACGCAAACGTATAGCGCACAACGCATAACGCATAAACCATAACCCATACTTCATAACGCATAACGCATAATGCACAACGCATAACGAACACCGGAAAACCCATAACGCCTAACGCATAACGGATCACGCATAACGCATAATGCATAACGCATAAAGTATAACGCATAACGCATAACGCATAACGCATAACGCATAACGCATAACGCATAAAGCATAACGCATAACGCATAACGCATAACGCATAACGCATAGCGCATAAAGCATAACGCATAACGCATAACGCATGAAGCATAACCCATAACGCATAACGCATAACGCATAACGCACACCGCATAATGCATAACGCATAACGCATAACGCATAACGCATAACGCATAACACATAACGCATAACGCATAACGCATAACGTATAACGCATAACATATAACGCATAACGCATAACGCATATCGCATAACGCATAACGCATAACGCATAAAGCATAACGCATAACGCATACCGTATAACGCATAACGCATGCCGCATAACGCAAACGTATAACGCACAACGCATAACGCATAATGAACAACGGATAACGTATACCGCATAACGCATAACTAATACCGCAAAACGTATATCGCCTAACACATAACGGATCACGCATAACGCATAACGCATAACGCAAAACGCATAACGTTAACGCATAACCCATAACGCATAAGGCTTGATGCATGACGAATATCGCATATCACATAACGCATAAGGCTTGATGCATGACGCATATCGCATAACGCATATCGCATAACCATAACGCATAACGCATAACCCATAACGCATAACGTATAACGCATAACCTATAACGCATAACGCATACCGTATAACGCATAACGCATAACGCATAACGCATAACGCATAACGCATACCGTATAACGCATAACGCATAACGCATAACGCATAACGCATAACGCATAACGCATAACGTATAACTCATAACGCATAACGCATAAAGCATAATGCATAACGCATAGTGCATAAAGCATAAGGCATAACGCATAAAGCATAACGCATAACGCATAACCATAACGCATAACGCATAACCCATAACGCATAACGCATAACGCATAACGTATAACGCATAACGCATACCGTATAACGCATAACGCATAACGCATAACGCATAACGCATACCGTATAACGCATAACGCATAACGCATAACGCATAATTCATAACGCATAACGCATAACGCATAACGCATAACGCATAAAGCGTAACGCATAACGCATGAATCATAACGCATAACGCATAACGCATAACGCATAACGCATAACGCATACCGTATAACGCATAACGCATAACGCATGACGCATAACGCATAACGCATAACGCATAACGCATAAAGCATAACGCATAACGCATAACGCATGAAGCATAACCCATAACGCATAACGCATAACGCATAACGCATAACGTATAACGCATAACGCATACCGTATAACGCATAAAGCAGAACGCATAACGCATAACTCATAACGCATAACGCATAACGCATAACGCATAACGCATAACGCATAACGCATACCGTATAACGCATAACGCATAACGCATAACGCATAACGCATAACGCATAACGCATAACGTATAACGCATAACGCATACCGTATAACGCATAACGCATAACGCATAACGCATAACGCATACCGTATAACGCATAACGCATAACGCATAACGCATAACGCATGAAGCATAACCCATAACGCATAACGCATAACGCATAACGCATATCGCATAACGCATAACGCATAACCATAACGCATAACGCATAACCCATAACGCATAACGCATAACGCATAACGCATAAAGCATAACGCATAACGCATAACGCATAAAGCATAACGCATAACTTATAACGCATAACGCATAACGCATAATGCATAACGCATAACGCATAACGCATATCGCATAACGCATAACGCATAACGCATAACGCATAACGCATAACGCATAAAGCATAACACATAACGCATAACGCATGAAGCATAACCCATAACGCATAACGCATAACGCATAACGTATAACGCATACCGTATAACGCATAACGCATAACGCATAACGCAAACGTATAGCGCACAACGCATAACGCATAAACCATAACCCATACTTCATAACGCATATCGCATAATGCACAACGCATAACGAACACCGGAAAACCCATAACGCCTAACGCATAACGGATCACGCATAACGCATAATGCATAACGCATAAAGCATAACGCATAACGCATAACGCATAACCCCTAACGCAATAACGCATAACGCATAACGCTTAAAGCATAATGAGTAACTCATAACGCATAACGCATAAAGCATAACGCATAACGCATAAAGCATAACGCATAATGCATAACGCATAACGCATAACGCATAAGGCTTGATGTATGACGCATATCGCATATCGCATAACGCATAAGGCTTGATGTATGACGCATATCGCATAACGCATAAGGCATAACGCATAATACATAACGTATAACGCATTATGCATAACGCATAACGCATAACGTATAACGCATAACGCATACCGTACAACGCATAACGGATAACGCATAATGCAAACGTATAACGCAAACCATAAGGCATAAGGCATAACCCATAACGCATAACGCATAACGCATAACGTATAACGCATAACGTATACCGTATAACGCATAATGCATAACGCATAACGCAAACGTATAACGCACAACGCATAACGCATAACGCATAACGCATAACGCATAACGCATAACGCATAACGCATAACGCATAACGCATAACGCATAACGCATAACGCATAACGCATAACGCATAACGCATAAAGCATAACGCATAAAGCATAACGCATAACGCATAACGCATGAAGCATAACCCATAACGCATAACGCATAACGCATAACGCATAACGTATAACGCATAACGCATAACGCATAACGTATAACGCATAACGCATAACGCATAACGCATAACGCATAACGGATCACGCATAACGCATAACGCATAATGCATAACGCATAAAGCATAACGCATAACGCATAACGCGTAACGCATAACACATAACGCATAACGCATAACGCATACCGTATAACGCATAACGCATAACGCATAACGCATAACGCATAACGTATAACGCATAACGCATACCGTATAACGCATAACGCATAACGCATAACGCATAACGCATAACGCATACCGTATAACGCATAACGCATAACGCATAACGCATAACGCATAACGCATAACGCATAACGCATAACGCATAACGCATAACGCATAACGCATACCTTATAATGCATAACGCATAACGCATAACGCATAACGCATAACCCATAACGCATAACGCATAACGCATAAAGCAGAACGCATAACGCATAACGCATGAAGCATAACCCATAACGCATAACGCATAACGCATATCGCATAACGCATAACGCATAACCATAACGCATAACCCATAACGCATAACGCATAACGCATAACGCAAACCATAAGGCATAAGGCATAACCCATAACGCATAACGCATAACGCATAACGTATAACGCATGAAGCATAACCCATAACGCATAACGCATAACGCATAACGCATAACGTATAACGCATAACGCATAACGCATAACGTATAACGCATAACGCATAACGCATAACGCATAACGTATAACGCATAACGCATACCGTATAATGCATAACGCATAACGCATAACGCATAACGCATACCGCATAACGCATAACGCATAACGCATAACGCATAACGCATAACGCATAACGCATAACGCATAACGCATAACGCATAACGCATAACGCATAACGCATACCGTATAACGCATAACGCATAACGCATAACGCATAACGCATAACGCATAACGCATAACCCATAACGCATAACGCATAACGCATAACGCATAAAGCAGAACGCATAACGCATAACGCATGAAGCATAACCCATAACGCATAACGCATAACGCATAACGCATAGTGCATAAAGCATAAGGCATAACGCATAACTTGTAACTCATTACTCATAACGAATAACGCATAACGCATAACGCATAACGCATAACGCATAACGCATAAAGCGTAACGCATAACGCATGAATCATAACGCATAACGCATAACGCATAACGCATAACGCATACCGTATAACGCATAACGCATAACGCATGACGCATAACGCATAACGCATAACGCATAACGCATAACGCATAACGCATAACGCATAACGCATAACGCATAACGCATAACGCATAACGCATAACGCATAACGCATAACGCATAACGCTCAACGCATAACGGATCACGCATAACGCATAACGCATAACGCATAACCCATAACGCATAACGCATAACGCATAAAGCAGAACGCATAACGCATAACGCATGAAGCATAACCCATAACGCATAACGCATAACGCATAACGCATAGTGCATAAAGCATAAGGCATAACGCATAACTTGTAACTCATTACTCATAACGAATAACGCATAACGCATAACGCATAACGCATAACGCATAACGCATAACGCATAAAGCGTAACGCATAACGCATGAATCATAACGCATAACGCATAACGCATAACGCATAACGCATACCGTATAACGCATAACGCATAACGCATGACGCATAACGCATAACGCATAACGCATAACGCATAACGCATAACGCATAACGCATAACGCATAACGCATAACGCATAACGCATAACGCATAACGCTCAACGCATAACGGATCACGCATAACGCATAACTCATAACTCATAAGGAGTAACGCATAACACATAAAGCATAACGCATAACGCATAACGCATAATGCATAACGCATAGTGCATAAAGCATAAGGCATAACGCATAACTTGTAACTCATTACTCATAACGAATAACGCATAACGCATAACGCATAACGCATATCGCATAACGCATAACGCATAACGCATAACGCATAACGCATAACGCATAACGCATAACGCATAAAGCGTAACGCATAACGCATGAATCATAACGCATAACGCATAACGCATAACGCATAACGCATACCGTATAACGCATAACGCATAACGCATGACGCATAACGCATAACGCATAACGCATAACGCATAACGCATAAAGCATAACGCATAACCCATAACGCATGAAGCATAACCCATAACGCATAACGCATAACGCATAACGCATAACGTATAACGCATAACGCATACCGTATAACGCATAAAGCAGAACGCATAACGCATAACGCATAACGCATAACGCATAACGCATAACGCATGAAGCATAACCCATAACGCATAACGCATAACGCATAACGCATAACGTATAACGCATAACGCATACCGTATAACGCATAAAGCAGAACGCATAACGCATAACGCATAACGCATAACGCATACCGTATAACGCATAACGCATAACGCATGACGCATAACGCATAACGCATAACGCATAACGCATAACGCATAAAGCATAACGCATTACGCATAACGCATGAAGCATAACCCATAACGCATAACGCATAACGCATAACGCATAACGTATAACGCATAACGCATACCGTATAACACATAAAGCAGAACGCATAACGCATAACGCATAACGCATAACGCATAACGCATAACGCATACCGTATAACGCATAAAGCAGAACGCATAACGCATAACGCATAACGCATAACGCATAACGCATAACGCATACCGTATAACGCATAACGCATAACGCATAACGCATAACGCATAACGCATAACGTATAACACATAACGCATACCGTATAACGCATAACGCATAACGCATAACGCATAACGCATACCGTATAACGCATAACGCATAACGCATAACGCATAACGCATAACGCATAACGCATAACGCATACCGTATAACGCATAACGTATAACGCATAACGCATAACGCATAACGCATAACCCATAACGCATAACGCATAACGCATAACGCATAAAGCAGAACGCATAACGCATAACGCATGAAGCATAACCCATAACGCATAACGCATAACGCATAACGCATATCGCATAACGCATAACGCATAACCATAACGCATAACGCATAACCCATAACGGATAACGCATATCGCATAACGCATAACGCATAACCATAACGCATAACGCATAACCCATAACGCATAACGCATAACGCATAACGCATAAAGCATAACGCATAACGCATAACGCATAACGTATAACGCATACCGTATAACGCATAACGCATAACGCATAACGCATAACGCATGAAGCATAACCCATAACGCATAACCCCTAACGCAATAACGCATAACGCATAACGCTTAAAGCATAATGAGTAACTCATAACGCATAACGCATAAAGCATAACGCATAACGCATAACGCATAACGCATAACGCATAACGCATAACGCATAACGCATAACGCGTATCGCGTAACGCATAACGCGTAACGCATAACGCATAACGCATAACGCATAACGTATAACTCATAACGCATAACGCATAAAGCATAACACATAACGCATAACGCATAACGCATAACGCATAACGCATAACGCTCAACGCATAACGGATCACGCATAACGCATAACTCATAACTCATAAGGAGTAACGCATAACGCATAAAGCATAACGCATAACGCATAATGCATAACGCATAGTGCATAAAGCATAAGGCATAACGCATAACTTGTAACTCATTACTCATAACGAATAACGCATAACGCATAACGCATAACGCATATCGCATAACGCATAACGCATAACGCATAACGCATAACGCATAACGCATAAAGCGTAACGCATAACGCATGAATCATAACGCATAACGCATAACGCATAACGCATAACGCATACCGTATAACGCATAACGCATAACGCATGACGCATAACGCATAACGCATAACGCATAACGCAAAAAGCATAACGCATAACGCATGAAGCATAACCCATAACGCATAACGCATAACGCATAACGCATAACGTATAACGCATAACGCATACCGTATAACGCATAACGCATAACGCATAACGCATAACGCATAAAGCATAACGCATAACGCATAACGTATAACGCATAACGCATACCGTATAACGCATAACGCATAACGCATAACGCAAAACGTATAACCCATAACGCATAACGCATAACGCATAACGCATAACGCATAACGCATAACGCATAACGCATAACGCATAACGCATAACGCATAACGCATAACGCATAACGCATAACGAATAACGCATAACGCATAACGCATAACGCATAACGCATAACGCATAACGCATAACGCATAACGCATAACGCATAACGCATAACGCATAACGCATAACGCATAACGCATAACGCATAACGCATAACGCATAACGCATAACGCATAACGCATAACGCATAACGCATAATGCATAACGCATAACGCATAACGCGTATCGCGTAACGCGTATCGCGTAACGCATAACGCGTAACGCATAACGCATAACGCATAACGCATAACGTATAACTCATAACGCATAACGCATAAAGCATAACGCATAACGCATAACGCATAACGCATAACGCATAACGCATAACGCATAACGCATAACGCATAACGCATAACGCTCAACGCATAACGGATCACGCATAACGCATAACTCATAACTCATAAGGAGTAACGCATAACGCATAAAGCATAACGCATAACGCATAACGCATAATGCATAACGCATAGTGCATAAAGCATAAGGCATAACGCATAACTTGTAACTCATTACTCATAACGAATAACGCATAACGCATAACGCATAACGCATATCGCATAACGCATAACGCATAACGCATAACGCATAACGCATAAAGCGTAACGCATAACGCATGAATCATAACGCATAACGCATAACGCATAACGCATAACGCATACCGTATAACGCATAACGCATAACGCATGACGCATAACGCATAACGCATAACGCATAACGCATAAAGCATAAAGCATAACGCATAACGCATGAAGCATAACCCATAACGCATAACGCATAACGCATAACGCATGACGCATAACGCATAACGCATAACGCATAACGCATAAAGCATAACGCATAACGCATAACGCATGAAGCATAACCCATAACGCATAACGCATAACGCATAACGCATAACGTATAACGCATAACGCATACCGTATAACGCATAACGCATAACGCATAACGCAAACGTATAGCGCACAACGCATAACGCATAAACCATAACCCATACTTCATAACGCATAACGCATAACCCCTAACACAATAACGCACAACGCATAACGCATAACGCATAAAGCATAACGAGTAACTCATAACGCATAAAGCATAAAGCATATAGCATAACGCATAACGCATAACGCATGTCAGATCACGCATAACGCATAATGCATAACGCATAACGCATAACGCATAATGCAAAACGTATAACCCATAACGCATACCGTATAACGCATAACGCATAACGCATAACGCATAACGCATAACGCATAACGTATAACGCATAACGCATACCGTATAACGCATAACGCAAAACGCATAACGCATAACGCATAAAGCATAACGCATAACGCATAACGTATAACGCATAACGCATACCGTATAACGCATAACGCATAACGCAAAACGTATAACCCATAACGCATAACGCATAACGCATAACGCATAACGCATAACGCATAACGCATAACGCATAACGTATAACCCATAACGCATAACGCATAACGCATAACGCATAACGCATAACGCATAACGCATAACGCATAACGCATAACGCATAACGCATAACGCATAACGCATAACGCATAACGCATAACGCATAACGCATAACGCATAACGCATAACGCAAAACGTATAACCCATAACGCATACCGTATAACGCATAACGCATAACGCATAACGCATAACGCATAACGCATAAGGCATAACGCATAACGCATAACGCATAACGCATAACGCATAACGCATAACGCATAACGCATAACGCATAACGCATAACGCATAACGCATAACGCATAACGCATAACGCATAACGCATAACGCATAACGGATCACGCATAACGCATAACGCATAATGCAGAACGCATAAAGCATAACGCATAACGCATAACGCGTAACCCATAACGCATAACGCATAACGCATAACGCATAACGCATAACGCATAACGCATAACGCATAACGAATAACGCATAACGTATAACGCATAACGCATAACGCATAACGCATAACGCATAACGCATAACGCATAACGCATAACGCATGAAGCATAACCCATAACGCATAACGCATAACGCATATCGGATAACGCATAACGCATAACCATAACGCATAACGCATAACCCATAACGCATAACGCATAACGCATAACGCATAAAGCATAAAGCATAACGCATAACGCATAACGCATAAAGCATAACGCATAACTTATAACGCATAATGCATAACGCATAACGCATAACGCATATCGCATAACGCATAACGCATAACGCATAACGCATAACGCATAAAGCATAACACATAACGCATAACGCATGAAGCATAACCCACACTTCATAACGCATAACGCATAATGCACAACGCATAACGAACACCGGAAAACCCATAACGCCTAACGCATAACGGATCACGCATAACGCATAATGCATAACGCATAAAGCATAACGCATAACGCATAACGCATAACCCCTAACGCAATAACGCATAACACATAACGCTTAAAGCATAATGAGTAACTCATAACGCATAACGCATAAAGCATAACGCATAACGCATAAAGCATAACGCATAACGCATAACGCATAACGCATAACGCATAAGGCTTGATGCATGACGCATATCGCATATAGCATAACGCATAAGGCTTGATGTAGGACGCATATCGCATAACGCATAAGGCATAACGCATAATACATAACGTATAACGCATAAAGCGTAACGCATAACGCATGAATCATAACGCATAACGCATAACGCATAACGCATAACTCATACCGTATAACGCATAACGCATGACGCATAACGCATAACGCATAACGCATAACGCATATCGCATAACGCATAACGCATAACGCATAACGCATAACGCATAAAGCATAACGCATAACGCATAACGCATGAAGCATAACCCATAACGCATAACGCATAACGCATAACGTATAACGCATACCGTATAACGCATAACGCATAACGCATAACGCAAACGTATAGCGCACAACGCATAACGCATAAAACATAACGCATAACGCATAACGCATAACCCCTAACGCAATAACGCATAACGCATAACGCTTAAAGCATAATGAGTAACTCATAACGCATAACGCATAACGCATGAAGCATAACCCATAACGCATAACCCCTAACGCAATAACGCATAACGCATAACGCTTAAAGCATAATGAGTAACTCATAACGCATAACGCATAAAGCATAACGCATAACGCATAACGCATAACGCATAACGCATAACGCATAACGCATAACGCATAACGCGTATCGCGTAACGCATAACGCGTAACGCATAACGCATAACGCATAACGCATAACGTATAACTCATAACGCATAACGCATAAAGCATAACACATAACGCATAACGCATAACGCATAACGCATAACGCATAACGCTCAACGCATAACGGATCACGCATAACGCATAACTCATAACTCATAAGGAGTAACGCATAACGCATAAAGCATAACGCATAACGCATAATGCATAACGCATAGTGCATAAAGCATAAGGCATAACGCATAACTTGTAACTCATTACTCATAACGAATAACGCATAACGCATAACGCATAACGCATATCGCATAACGCATAACGCATAACGCATAACGCATAACGCATAAAGCGTAACGCATAACGCATGAATCATAACGCATAACGCGTAACGCATAACGCATAACGCATACCGTATAACGCATAACGCATAACGCATGACGCATAACGCATAACGCATAACGCATAACGCATAACGCAAAAAGCATAACGCATAACGCATAACGCATGAAGCATAACCCATAACGCATAACGCATAACGCATAACGCATAACGCATAACGCATAACGCATACCGTATAACGCATAACGCATAACGCATAACGCATAACGCATAAAGCATAACGCATAACGCATAACGTATAACGCATAACGCATACCGTATAACGCATAACGCATAACGCATAACGCAAAACGTATAACCCATAACGCATAACGCATAACGCATAACGCATAACGCATAACGCATAACGCATAACGCATAACGCATAACGCATAACGCATAACGCATAACGCATAACGCATAACGCATAACGCATAACGCATAACGCATAACGCATAACGCATAACGCATAACGCATAACGCATAACGCATAACGCATAACGCATAACGCATAACGCATAACGCATAACGCATAACGCATAACGCATAACGCATAACGCATAACGCATAACGCATAACGCATAACGCATAACGCATAACGCATAACGCGTATCGCGTAACGCGTATCGCGTAACGCATAACGCGTAACGCATAACGCATAACGCATAACGCATAACGTATAACTCATAACGCATAACGCATAAAGCATAACGCATAACGCATAACGCATAACGCATAACGCATAACGCATAACGCATAACGCATAACGCATAACGCATAACGCATAACGCTCAACGCATAACGGATCACGCATAACGCATAACTCATAACTCATAAGGAGTAACGCATAACGCATAAAGCATAACGCATAACGCATAACGCATAATGCATAACGCATAGTGCATAAAGCATAAGGCATAACGCATAACTTGTAACTCATTACTCATAACGAATAACGCATAACGCATAACGCATAACGCATATCGCATAACGCATAACGCATAACGCATAACGCATAACGCATAAAGCGTAACGCATAACGCATGAATCATAACGCATAACGCATAACGCATAACGCATAACGCATACCGTATAACGCATAACGCATAACGCATGACGCATAACGCATAACGCATAACGCATAACGCATAAAGCATAAAGCATAACGCATAACGCATGAAGCATAACCCATAACGCATAACGCATAACGCATAACGCATAACGCATAACGCATAACGCATAACGCATACCGTATAACGCATAACGCATAACGCATAACGCAAACGTATAGCGCACAACGCATAACGCATAAACCATAACCCATACTTCATAACGCATAACGCATAACGCATAACCCCTAACACAATAACGCATAACGCATAACGCATAAAGCATAACGAGTAACTCATAACGCATAACGCATAAAGCATATAGCATAACGCATAACGCATAACGCATAACGCATAACGCATATCGCATAACGCATAACGCATAACGTATAACGCATAACGCATAACGCAAACGTATAACGCACAACGCATAACGCACAACGCATAACGCATAACGCATAACGCATAACGCATAACGCATAACGCATAACGCATAACGCATAACGCATAACGCATAACGCATAACGCATGTCAGATCACGCATAACGCATAATGCATAACGCATAACGCATAAAGCATAACGCATAACGCATAACGCATAATGCATAACGCATAGTGCATAAAGCATAAGGCATAACGCATAACTTGTAACTCATTACTCATAACGAATAACGCATAACGCATAACGCATAACGCATATCGCATAACGCATAACGCATAACGCATAACGCATAACGCATAAAGCGTAACGCATAACGCATGAATCATAACGCATAACGCATAACGCATAACGCATAACGCATACCGTATAACGCATAACGCATAACGCATAACGCATGACGCATAACGCATAACGCATAACGCATAAAGCATAAAGCATAACGCATAACGCATGAAGCATAACCCATAACGCATAACGCATAACGCATAACGCATAACGCATAACGCATAACGCAAACGTATAGCGCACAACGCATAACGCATAAACCATAACCCATACTTCATAACGCATAACGCATAACGCATAACCCCTAACACAATAACGCATAACGCATAACGCATAAAGCATAACGAGTAACTCATAACGCATAACGCATAACGCATAACGCATAACGCATAACGCATAACGCATAACGCATGTCAGATCACGCATAACGCATAATGCATAACGCATAACGCATAACGCATAACGCAAAACGTATAACCCATAACGCATACCGTATAACGCATAACGCATAACGCATAACGCATAACGCATAACGTATAACGCATAACGCATACCGTATAACGCATAACGCATAACGCATAACGCATAACGCATAAAGCATAACGCATAACGCATAACGTATAACGCATAACGCATACCGTATAACAAATAACGCATAACGCATAACGCATAACGCATAACGCATAACGCATAACGCATAACGCATAACGCATAACGCATAACGCATAACGCATAACGCATAACGCATAACGCATAACGCATAACGCATAACGCATAACGCATAACGCATAACGCATAACGCATAACGCATAACGCATAACGCATAACGCATAACGCATAATGCATAACGCATAACGCATAACGCGTATCGCGTAACGCGTATCGCGTAACGCATAACGCGTAACGCATAACGCATAACGCATAACGCATAACGTATAACTCATAACGCATAACGCATAAAGCATAACGCATAACGCATAACGCATAACGCATAACGCATAACGCATAACGCATAACGCATAACGCATAACGCATAACGCATAACGCTCAACGCATAACGGATCACGCATAACGCATAACTCATAACTCATAAGGAGTAACGCATAACGCATAAAGCATAACGCATAACGCATAACGCATAATGCATAACGCATAGTGCATAAAGCATAAGGCATAACGCATAACTTGTAACTCATTACTCATAACGAATAACGCATAACGCATAACGCATAACGCATAACGCATAACGCATAACGCATAACGCATAACGCATAACGCATAAAGCGTAACGCATAACGCATGAATCATAACGCATAACGCATAACGCATAACGCATAACGCATACCGTATAACGCATAACGCATAACGCATGACGCATAACGCATAACGCATAACGCATAACGCATAAAGCATAAAGCATAACGCATAACGCATGAAGCATAACCCATAACGCATAACGCATAACGCATAACGCATAACGCATAACGTATAACGCATAACGCATACCGTATAACGCATAACGCATAACGCATAACGCATAACGCAAACGTATAGCGCACAACGCATAACGCATAAACCATAACCCATACTTCATAACGCATAACGCATAACGCATAACCCCTAACACAATAACGCATAACGCATAACGCATAAAGCATAACGAGTAACTCATAACGCATAACGCATAAAGCATATAGCATAACGCATAACGCATAACGCATAACGCATAACGCATATCGCATAACGCATAACGCATAACGTATAACGCATAACGCATAACGCAAACGTATAACGCACAACGCATAACGCACAACGCATAACGCATAACGCATAACGCATAACGCATAACGCATAACGCATAACGCATAACGCATAAAGCGTAACGCATAACGCATGAATCATAACGCATAACGCATAACGCATAACGCATAACGCATACCGTATAACGCATAACGCATAACGCATAACGCATGACGCATAACGCATAACGCATAACGCATAACGCATAACGCATGTCAGATCACGCATAACGCATAATGCATAACGCATAACGCATAAAGCATAACGCATAACGCATAACGCATAATGCATAACGCATAGTGCATAAAGCATAAGGCATAAC
Organism: Lasioglossum morio; assembly: GCA_916610235.2. Classification (NCBI taxonomy): domain Eukaryota; kingdom Metazoa; phylum Arthropoda; class Insecta; order Hymenoptera; family Halictidae; genus Lasioglossum; species Lasioglossum morio. The sequence goes on along the minus strand of CAKAJA020000658.1, from coordinate 25,899 downwards.
GCATAACTTGTAACTCATTACTCATAACGAATAACGCATAACGCATAACGCATAACGCATATCGCATAACGCATAACGCATAACGCATAACGCATAACGCATAAAGCGTAACGCATAACGCATGAATCATAACGCATAACGCATAACGCATAACGCATAACGCATACCGTATAACGCATAACGCATAACGCATAACGCATGACGCATAACGCATAACGCATAACGCATAAAGCATAAAGCATAACGCATAACGCATGAAGCATAACCCATAACGCATAACGCATAACGCATAACGCATAACGCATAACGCATAACGCAAACGTATAGCGCACAACGCATAACGCATAAACCATAACCCATACTTCATAACGCATAACGCATAACGCATAACCCCTAACACAATAACGCATAACGCATAACGCATAAAGCATAACGAGTAACTCATAACGCATAACGCATAACGCATAACGCATAACGCATAACGCATAACGCATAACGCATGTCAGATCACGCATAACGCATAATGCATAACGCATAACGCATAACGCATAACGCAAAACGTATAACCCATAACGCATACCGTATAACGCATAACGCATAACGCATAACGCATAACGCATAACGTATAACGCATAACGCATACCGTATAACGCATAACGCATAACGCATAACGCATAACGCATAAAGCATAACGCATAACGCATAACGTATAACGCATAACGCATACCGTATAACAAATAACGCATAACGCATAACGCATAACGCATAACGCATAACGCATAACGCATAACGCATAACGCATAACGCATAACGCATAACGCATAACGCATAACGCATAACGCATAACGCATAACGCATAACGCATAACGCATAACGCATAACGCATAACGCATAACGCATAATGCATAACGCATAACGCATAACGCGTATCGCGTAACGCGTATCGCGTAACGCATAACGCGTAACGCATAACGCATAACGCATAACGCATAACGTATAACTCATAACGCATAACGCATAACGCATAACGCATAACGCATAACGCATAACGCATAACGCATAATGCATAACGCATAACGCATAACGCATAACGCATAACGCATAACGCTCAACGCATAACGGATCACGCATAACGCATAACTCATAACTCATAAGGAGTAACGCATAACGCATAAAGCATAACGCATAACGCATAACGCATAATGCATAACGCATAGTGCATAAAGCATAAGGCATAACGCATAACTTGTAACTCATTACTCATAACGAATAACGCATAACGCATAACGCATAACGCATATCGCATAACGCATAACGCATAACGCATCACGCATAACGCATAAAGCGTAACGCATAACGCATGAATCATAACGCATAACGCATAACGCATAACGCATAACGCATACCGTATAACGCATAACGCATAACGCATGACGCATAACGCATAACGCATAACGCATAACGCATAAAGCATAAAGCATAACGCATAACGCATGAAGCATAACCCATAACGCATAACGCATAACGCATAACGCATAACGCATAACGTATAACGCATAACGCATACCGTATAACGCATAACGCATAACGCATAACGCAAACGTATAGCGCACAACGCATAACGCATAAACCATAACCCATACTTCATAACGCATAACGCATAACGCATAACCCCTAACACAATAACGCATAACGCATAACGCATAAAGCATAACGAGTAACTCATAACGCATAACGCATAAAGCATATAGCATAACGCATAACGCATAACGCATAACGCATAACGCATATCGCATAACGCATAACGCATAACGTATAACGCATAACGCATAACGCAAACGTATAACGCACAACGCATAACGCACAACGCATAACGCATAACGCATAACGCATAACGCATAACGCATAACGCATAACGCATAACGCATAACGCATAACGCATAACGCATAACGCATAACGCATAACGCATGTCAGATCACGCATAACGCATAATGCATAACGCATAACGCATAAAGCATAACGCATAACGCATAACGCATAATGCATAACGCATAGTGCATAAAGCATAAGGCATAACGCATAACTTGTAACTCATTACTCATAACGAATAACGCATAACGCATAACGCATAACGCATATCGCATAACGCATAACGCATAACGCATAACGCATAACGCATAAAGCGTAACGCATAACGCATGAATCATAACGCATAACGCATAACGCATAACGCATAACGCATACCGTATAACGCATAACGCATAACGCATAACGCATGACGCATAACGCATAACGCATAACGCATAAAGCATAAAGCATAACGCATAACGCATGAAGCATAACCCATAACGCATAACGCATAACGCATAACGCATAACGCATAACGCATAACGCAAACGTATAGCGCACAACGCATAACGCATAAACCATAACCCATACTTCATAACGCATAACGCATAACGCATAACCCCTAACACAATAACGCATAACGCATAACGCATAAAGCATAACGAGTAACTCATAACGCATAACGCATAACGCATAACGCATAACGCATAACGCATAACGCATAACGCATAACGCATGTCAGATCACGCATAACGCATAATGCATAACGCATAACGCATAACGCATAACGCAAAACGTATAACCCATAACGCATACCGTATAACGCATAACGCATAACGCATAACGCATAACGCATAACGTATAACGCATAACGCATACCGTATAACGCATAACGCATAACGCATAACGCATAACGCATAAAGCATAACGCATAACGCATAACGTATAACGCATAACGCATACCGTATAACAAATAACGCATAACGCATAACGCAAAACGTATAACCCATAACGCATAACGCATAACGCATAACGCATAACGCATAACGCATAACGCATAACGCATAACGCATAACGCATAACGCATAACGCATAACGCATAACGCATAACGCATAACGCATAACGCATAACGCATAACGCATAACGCATAACGCATAACGCATAACGCATAACGCATAACGCTCAACGCATAACGGATCACGCATAACGCATAACTCATAACTCATAAGGAGTAACGCAAACGCATAAAGCATAACGCATAACGCATAACGCATAATGCATAACGCATAGTGCATAAAGCATAAGGCATAACGCATAACTTGTAACTCATTACTCATAACGAATAACGCATAACGCATAACGCATAACGCATATCGCATAACGCATAACGCATAACGCATAACGCATAACGCATAAAGCGTAACGCATAACGCATGAATCATAACGCATAACGCATAACGCATAACGCATAACTCATACCGTATAACGCATAACGCATAACGCATGACGCATAACGCATAACGCATAACGCATAACGCATAAAGCATAACGCATAACGCATAACGCATGAAGCATAACCCATAACGCATAACGCATAACGCATAACGCATAACGTATAACGCATAACGCATACCGTATAACGCATAACGCATAACGCATAACGCAAACGTATAGCGCACAACGCATAACGCATAAACCATAACCCATACTTCATAACGCATAACGCATAACCCCTAACACAATAACGCATAACGCATAACGCATAAAGCATAACGAGTAACTCATAACGCATAACGCATAAAGCATATAGCATAACGCATAACGCATAACGCACGTCAGATCACGCATAACGCATAATGCATAACGCATAACGCATAACGCATAATGCAAAACGTATAACCCATAACGCATACCGTATAACGCATAACGCATAACGCATAACGCATAACGTATAACGCATAACGCATACCGTATAACGCATAACGCAAAACGCATAACGCATAACGCATAAAGCATAACGCATAACGCATAACGTATAACGCATAACGCATACCGTATAACGCATAACGCATAACGCATAACGCAAAACGTATAACCCATAACGCATAACGCATAACGCATAACGCATAACGCATAACGCATAACGCATAACGCATAACGTATAACCCATAACGCATAACGCATAACGCATAACGCATAACGCATAACGCATAACGCATAACGCATAACGCATAACGCATAACGCATAACGCATAACGCATAACGCATAACGCATAACGCATAACGGATCACGCATAACGCATAACGCATAATGCAGAACGCATAAAGCATAACGCATAACGCATAACGCGTAACCCATAACGCATAACGCATAACGCATAACGCATAACGCATAACGCATAACGCATAACGCATAACGCATAACGCATAACGCATAACGCATAACGCATAACGTATAACGCATAACGCATAACGCATAACGCATAACGCATAACGCATAACGCATAACGCATAACGCATAACGCATAACGCATGAAGCATAACCCATAACGCATAACGCATAACGCATATCGCATAACGCATAACGCATAACCATAACGCATAACGCATAACCCATAACGCATAACGCATAACGCATAACGCATAAAGCATAAAGCATAACGCATAACGCATAACGCATAAAGCATAACGCATAACTTATAACGCATAATGCATAACGCATAACGCATAACGCATAACGCATAACGCATAACGCATAACGCATAACGCATAAAGCATAACACATAACGCATAACGCATGAAGCATAACCCATAACGCATAACGCATAACGCATAACGTATAACGCATACCGTATAACGTATAACGCATAACGCATAACGCATAACGCAAACGTATATCGCACAACGCATAACGCATAAACCATAACCCACACTTCATAACGCATAACGCATAATGCACAACGCATAACGAACACCGGAAAACCCATAACGCCTAACGCATAACGGATCACGCATAACGCATAATGCATAACGCATAAACCATAACGCATAACGCATAACGCATAACCCCTAACGCAATAACGCATAACACATAACGCTTAAAGCATAATGAGTAACTCATAACGCATAACGCATAAAGCATAACGCATAACGCATAAAGCATAACGCATAACGCATAACGCATAACGCATAAGGCTTGATGCATGACGCATATCGCATATCGCATAACGCATAAGGCTTGATGTATGACGCATATCGCATAACGCATAAGGCATAACGCATAATACATAACGTATAACGCATTATGCATAACGCATAACGCATAACGCATAACGTATAACGCATAACGCATACCGTACAACGCATAACGCATAACGCATAATGCAAACGTATAACGCAAACCATAAGGCATAAGGCATAACCCATAACGCATAACGCATAACGCATAACGTATAACGCATAACGTATACCGTATAACGCATAATGCATAACGCATAACGCATAACGCATAACGCATTAAGCATAACGCATAAAGCATAACGCATAACGCATAACGCATAACGCATAACGCATAACGCATAACGCATAACGCATAACGCATAACGCATAACGCATAACGCATAACGCATTAAGCATAACGCATAAAGCATAACGCATAACGCATAACGCATGAAGCATAACCCATAACGCATAACGCATAACGCATAACGCATAACGCATAACGCATAACGCATAAAGCATAACGCATAACGCATAACGCATGAAGCATAACCCATAACGCATAACGCATAACGCATAACGTATAACGCATACCGTATAACGCATAACGCATAACGCATAACGCAAACGTATAGCGCACAACGCATAACGCATAAACCATAACGCATAACGCATAACGCATAACCCCTAACGCAATAACGCATAACGCATAACGCTTAAAGCATAATGAGTAACTCATAACGCATAACGCATAACGCATAACGCATGAAGCATAACCCATAACGCATAACCCCTAACGCAATAACGCATAACGCATAACGCTTAAAGCATAATGAGTAACTCATAACGCATAACGCATAAAGCATAACGCATAACGCATAACGCATAACGCATAACGCATAACGCATAACGCATAACGCATAACGCATAACGCATAACGCATAACGCATAACGCATTAAGCATAACGCATAAAGCATAACGCATAACGCATAACGCATATCGCATAACGCATAACGCATAACGCATAACGCATAACGCATAAAGCGTAACGCATAACGCATGAATCATAACGCATAACGCATAACGCATAACGCATAACTCATACCGTATAACGCATAACGCATAACGCATGACGCATAACGCATAACGCATAACGCATAACGCATAAAGCATAACGCATAACGCATAACGCATGAAGCATAACCCATAACGCATAACGCATAACGCATAACGCATAACGTATAACGCATAACGCATACCGTATAACGCATAACGCATAACGCATAACGCAAACGTATAGCGCACAACGCATAACGCATAAACCATAACACATACTTCATAACGCATAACGCATAACCCCTAACACAATAACGCATAACGCATAACGCATAAAGCATAACGAGTAACTCATAACGCATAACGCATAAAGCATATAGCATAACGCATAACGCATAACGCACGTCAGATCACGCATAACGCATAATGCATAACGCATAACGCATAACGCATAATGCAAAACGTATAACCCATAACGCATACCGTATAACGCATAACGCATAACGCATAACGCATAACGTATAACGCATAACGCATACCGTATAACGCATAACGCAAAACGCATAACGCATAACGCATAAAGCATAACGCATAACGCATAACGTATAACGCATAACGCATACCGTATAACGCATAACGCATAACGCATAACGCAAAACGTATAACCCATAACGCATAACGCATAACGCATAACGCATAACGCATAACGCATAACGCATAACGCATAACGTATAACCCATAACGCATAACGCATAACGCATAACGCATAACGCATAACGCATAACGCATAACGCATAACGCATAACGCATAACGCATAACGCATAACGCATAACGCATAACGCATAACGCATAACGGATCACGCATAACGCATAACGCATAATGCAGAACGCATAAAGCATAACGCATAACGCATAACGCGTAACCCATAACGCATAACGCATAACGCATAACGCATAACGCATAACGCATAACGCATAACGCATAACGCATAACGCATAACGCATAACGCATAACGCATAACGTATAACGCATAACGCATAACGCATAACGCATAACGCATAACGCATAACGCATAACGCATAACGCATAACGCATAACGCATGAAGCATAACCCATAACGCATAACGCATAACGCATATCGCATAACGCATAACGCATAACCATAACGCATAACGCATAACCCATAACGCATAACGCATAACGCATAACGCATAAAGCATAAAGCATAACGCATAACGCATAACGCATAAAGCATAACGCATAACTTATAACGCATAATGCATAACGCATAACGCATAACGCATATCGCATAACGCATAACGCATAACGCATAACGCATAAAGCATAACACATAACGCATAACGCATGAAGCATAACCCATAACGCATAACGCATAACGCATAACGTATAACGCATACCGTATAACGTATAACGCATAACGCATAACGCATAACGCAAACGTATATCGCACAACGCATAACGCATAAACCATAACCCACACTTCATAACGCATAACGCATAATGCACAACGCATAACGAACACCGGAAAACCCATAACGCCTAACGCATAACGGATCACGCATAACGCATAATGCATAACGCATAAACCATAACGCATAACGCATAACGCATAACCCCTAACGCAATAACGCATAACACATAACGCTTAAAGCATAATGAGTAACTCATAACGCATAACGCATAAAGCATAACGCATAACGCATAAAGCATAACGCATAACGCATAACGCATAACGCATAAGGCTTGATGCATGACGCATATCGCATATCGCATAACGCATAAGGCTTGATGTATGACGCATATCGCATAACGCATAAGGCATAACGCATAATACATAACGTATAACGCATTATGCATAACGCATAACGCATAACGCATAACGTATAACGCATAACGCATACCGTACAACGCATAACGCATAACGCATAATGCAAACGTATAACGCAAACCATAAGGCATAAGGCATAACCCATAACGCATAACGCATAACGCATAACGTATAACGCATAACGTATACCGTATAACGCATAATGCATAACGCATAACGCATAACGCATAACGCATTAAGCATAACGCATAAAGCATAACGCATAACGCATAACGCATAACGCATAACGCATAACGCATAACGCATAACGCATAACGCATAACGCATAACGCATAACGCATAACGCATAACGCATAACGCATAAAGCATAACGCATAACGCATAACGCATGAAGCATAACCCATAACGCATAACGCATAACGCATAACGCATAACGCATAACGCATAACGCATAAAGCATAACGCATAACGCATAACGCATGAAGCATAACCCATAACGCATAACGCATAACGCATAACGTATAACGCATACCGTATAACGCATAACGCATAACGCATAACGCAAACGTATAGCGCACAACGCATAACGCATAAACCATAACGCATAACGCATAACGCATAACCCCTAACGCAATAACGCATAACGCATAACGCTTAAAGCATAATGAGTAACTCATAACGCATAACGCATAACGCATAACGCATGAAGCATAACCCATAACGCATAACCCCTAACGCAATAACGCATAACGCATAACGCTTAAAGCATAATGAGTAACTCATAACGCATAACGCATAAAGCATAACGCATAACGCATAACGCATAACGCATAACGCATAACGCATAACGCATAACGCGTATCGCGTAACGCATAACGCGTAACGCATAACGCATAACGCATAACGCATAACGTATAACTCATAACGCATAACGCATAAAGCATAACACATAACGCATAACGCATAACGCATAACGCATAACGCATAACGCTCAACGCATAACGGATCACGCATAACGCATAACTCATAACTCATAAGGAGTAACGCATAACGCATAAAGCATAACGCATAACGAATAATGCATAACGCATAGTGCATAAAGCATAAGGCATAACGCATAACTTGTAACTCATTACTCATAACGAATAACGCATAACGCATAACGCATAACGCATATCGCATAACGCATAACGCATAACGCATAACGCATAACGCATAAAGCGTAACGCATAACGCATGAATCATAACGCATAACGCATAACGCATAACGCATAACGCATACCGTATAACGCATAACGCATAACGCATGACGCATAACGCATAACGCATAACGCATAACGCATAACGCAAAAAGCATAACGCATAACGCATAACGCATGAAGCATAACCCATAACGCATAACGCATAACGCATAACGCATAACGTATAACGCATAACGCATACCGTATAACGCATAACGCATAACGCATAACGCATAACGCATAAAGCATAACGCATAACGCATAACGTATAACGCATAACGCATACCGTATAACGCATAACGCATAACGCATAACGCAAAACGTATAACCCATAACGCATAACGCATAACGCATAACGCATAACGCATAACGCATAACGCATAACGCATAACGCATAACGCATAACGCATAACGCATAACGCATAACGCATAACGCATAACGCATAACGCATAACGCATAACGCATAACGCATAACGCATAACGCATAACGCATAACGCATAACGCATAACGCATAACGCATAATGCATAACGCATAACGCATAACGCGTATCGCGTAACGCATAACGCGTAACGCATAACGCATAACGCATAACGCATAACGTATAACTCATAACGCATAACGCATAAAGCATAACGCATAACGCATAACGCATAACGCATAACGCATAACGCATAACGCATAACGCATAACGCATAACGCATAACGCTCAACGCATAACGGATCACGCATAACGCATAACTCATAACTCATAAGGAGTAACGCATAACGCATAAAGCATAACGCATAACGCATAACGCATAATGCATAACGCATAGTGCATAAAGCATAAGGCATAACGCATAACTTGTAACTCATTACTCATAACGAATAACGCATAACGCATAACGCATAACGCATATCGCATAACGCATAACGCATAACGCATAACGCATAACGCATAAAGCGTAACGCATAACGCATGAATCATAACGCATAACGCATAACGCATAACGCATAACGCATACCGTATAACGCATAACGCATAACGCATAACGCATAACGCATAACGCATAACGCATAACGCATAAAGCATAAAGCATAACGCATAACGCATGAAGCATAACCCATAACGCATAACGCATAACGCATAACGCATAACGCATAACGCATAACGCATAACGCATACCGTATAACGCATAACGCATAACGCATAACGCAAACGTATAGCGCACAACGCATAACGCATAAACCATAACCCATACTTCATAACGCATAACGCATAACGCATAACCCCTAACACAATAACGCATAACGCATAACGCATAAAGCATAACGAGTAACTCATAACGCATAACGCATAAAGCATATAGCATAACGCATAACGCATAACGCATAACGCATAACGCATATCGCATAACGCATAACGCATAACGTATAACGCATAACGCATAACGCAAACGTATAACGCACAACGCATAACGCACAACGCATAACGCATAACGCATAACGCATAACGCATAACGCATAACGCATAACGCATAACGCATAACGCATAACGCATAACGCATAACGCATAACGCATGTCAGATCACGCATAACGCATAATGCATAACGCATAACGCATAACGCATAACGCAAAACGTATAACCCATAACGCATACCGTATAACGCATAACGCATAACGCATAACGCATAACGCATAACGCATAACGTATAACGCATAACGCATACCGTATAACGCATAACGCATAACGCATAACGCATAACGCATAAAGCATAACGCATAACGCATAACGTATAACGCATAACGCATACCGTATAACAAATAACGCATAACGCATAACGCAAAACGTATAACCCATAACGCATAACGCATAACGCATAACGCATAACGCATAACGCATAACGCATAACGCATAACGCATAACGCATAACGCATAACGCATAACGCATAACGCATAACGCATAACGCATAACGCATAACGCATAACGCATAACGCATAACGAATAACGCATAACGCATAACGCATAACGCATAACGCATAACGCTCACCGCATAACGGATCACGCATAACGCATAACTCATAACTCATAAGGAGTAACGCAAACGCATAAAGCATAACGCATAACGCATAACGCATAATGCATAACGCATAGTGCATAAAGCATTAGGCATAACGCATAACTTGTAACTCATTACTCATAACGAATAACGCATAACGCATAACGCATAACGCATATCGCATAACGCATAACGCATAACGCATAACGCATAACGCATAAAGCGTAACGCATAACGCATGAATCATAACGCATAACGCATAACGCATAACGCATAACTCATACCGTATAACGCATAACGCATAACGCATGACGCATAACGCATAACGCATAACGCATAACGCATAAAGCATAACGCATAACGCATAACGCATGAAGCATAACCCATAACGCATAACGCATAACGCATAACGCATAACGTATAACGCATAACGCATACCGTATAACGCATAACGCATAACGCATAACGCAAACGTATAGCGCACAACGCATAACGCATAAACCATAACCCATACTTCATAACGCATAACGCATAACCCCTAACACAATAACGCATAACGCATAACGCATAACGCATAAAGCATAACGAGTAACTCATAACGCATAACGCATAAAGCATAGAGCATAACGCATAACGCATAACGCATGTCAGATCACGCATAACGCATAATGCATAACGCATAACGCATAACGCATAATGCAAAACGTATAACCCATAACGCATACCGTATAACGCATAACGCATAACGCATAACGCATAACGCATAACGTATAACGCATAACGCATAACGCATACCGTATAACGCATAACGCAAAACGCATAACGCATAACGCATAAAGCATAACGCATAACGCATAACGTATAACGCATAACGCATACCGTATAACGCATAACGCATAACGCATAACGCAAAACGTATAACCCATAACGCATAACGCATAACGCATAACGCATAACGCATAACGCATAACGCATAACGCATAACGCATAACGTATAACCCATAACGCATAACGCATAACGCATAACGCATAACGCATAACGCATAACGCATAACGCATAACGCATAACGCATAACGCATAACGCATAACGCATAACGCATAACGCATAACGCATAACGGATCACGCATAACGCATAACGCATAATGCAGAACGCATAAAGCATAACGCATAACGCATAACGCGTAACCCATAACGCATAACGCATAACGCATAACGCATAACGCATAACGCATAACGCATAACGCATAACGCATAACGCATAACGCATAACGCATAACGCATAACGCATAACGCATAACGCATAACGCATAACGCATAACGCATAACGCATAACGCATAACGCATAACGCATAACGCATAACGCATGAAGCATAACCCATAACGCATAACGCATAACGCATATCGCATAACGCATAACGCATAACCATAACGCATAACGCATAACCCATAACGCATAACGCATAACGCATAACGCATAAAGCATAAAGCATAACGCATAACGCATAACGCATAAAGCATAACGCATAACTTATAACGCATAATGCATAACGCATAACGCATAACGCATATCGCATAACGCATAACGCATAACGCATAACGCATAAAGCATAACACATAACGCATAACGCATGAAGCATAACCCATAACGCATAACGCATAACGCATAACGTATAACGCATACCGTATAACGTATAACGTATAACGCATAACGCATAACGCATAACGCAAACGTATATCGCACAACGCATAACGCATAAACCATAACCCACACTTCATAACGCATAACGCATAATGCACAACGCATAACGAACACCGGAAAACCCATAACGCCTAACGCATAACGGATCACGCATAACGCATAATGCATAACGCATAAAGCATAACGCATAACGCATAACGCATAACCCCTAACGCAATAACGCATAACACATAACGCTTAAAGCATAATGAGTAACTCATAACGCATAACGCATAAAGCATAACGCATAACGCATAAAGCATAACGCATAACGCATAACGCATAACGCATAAGGCTTGATGCATGACGCATATCGCATATCGCATAACGCATAAGGCTTGATGTATGACGCATATCGCATAACGCATAAGGCATAACGCATAATACATAACGTATAACGCATTATGCATAACGCATAACGCATAACGCATAACGTATAACGCATAACGCATACCGTACAACGCATAACGCATAACGCATAATGCAAACGTATAACGCAAACCATAAGGCATAAGGCATAACCCATAACGCATAACGCATAACGCATAACGTATAACGCATAACGTATACCGTATAACGCATAATGCATAACGCATAACGCAAACGTATAACGCACAACGCATAACGCATAACGCATAACGCATAACGCATAACGCATAACGCATAACGCATAACGCATAACGCATAACGCATAACGCATAACGCATAACGCATAACGCATAACGCATAACGCATAACGCATAACGCATAACGCATAACGCATAACGCATTAAGCATAACGCATAAAGCATAACGCATAACGCATAACGCATGAAGCATAACCCATAACGCATAACGCATAACGCATAACGCATAACGCATAACGTATAACGCATAACGCATAACGCATAACGTATAACGCATAACGCATAACGCATAACGCATAACGCATAACGGATCACGCATAACGCATAACGCATAATGCATAACGCATAAAGCATAACGCATAACGCATAACGCGTAACGCATAACACATAACGCATAACGCAAAACGCATACCGTATAACGCATAATGCATAACGCATAACGCATAACGCATAACGTATAACGCATAACGCATACCGTATAACGCATAACGCATAACGCATAACGCATAACGCATACCGTATAACGCATAACGCATAACGCATAACGCATAACGCATAACGCATAACGCATAACGCATAACGCATACCGTATAACGCATAACGCATAACGCATAACGCATAACGCATAACCCATAACGCATAACGCATAACGCATAAAGCAGAACGCATAACGCATAACGCATGAAGCATAACCCATAACGCATCACGCATAACGCATATCGCATAACGCATAACGCATAACCATAACGCATAACGCATTACCCATAACGCATAACGCATAACGCATAACGCATAACGCATAAGGCTTGATGCATGACGCATATCGCATATCGCATAACGCATAAGGCTTGATGTATGACGCATATCGCATAACGCATAAGGCATAACGCATAATACATAACGTATAACGCATTATGCATAACGCATAACGCATAACGTATAACGCATAACGCATACCGTACAACGCATAACGCATAACGCATAATGCAAACGTATAACGCAAACCATAAGGCATAAGGCATAACCCATAACGCATAACGCATAACGCATAACGTATAACGCATAACGTATACCGTATAACGCATAATGCATAACGCATAACGCAAACGTATAACGCACAACGCATAACGCATAACGCATAACGCATAACGCATAACGCATAACGCATAACGCATAACGCATAACGCATAACGCATAACGCATAACGCATAACGCATAACGCATAACGCATAACGCATAACGTATAACGCATAACGCATAACGCATAACGTATAACGCATAACGCATAACGCATAACGCATAACGCATAACGCATAACGGATCACGCATAACGCATAACGCATAATGCATAACGCATAAAGCATAACGCATAACGCTTAACGCGTAACGCATAACGCATAACGCATAACGCATAACGCATACCGTATAACGCATAACGTATAACGCATAACGCATAACGCATAACGCATAACGCATAACGCATAACGCATAACGCATAACGCATAAAGCAGAACGCATAACGCATAACGCATGAAGCATAACCCATAACGCATAACGCATAACGCATATCGCATAACGCATAACGCATAACCATAACGCATAACGCATAACCCATAACGCATAACGCATAACGCATAGCGCATAAAGCATAAAGCATAACGCATAACGCATAACGCATAAAGCATAACGCATAACTTATAACGCATAATGCATAACGCATAACGCATAACGCATATCGCATAACGCATAACGCATAACGCATAACGCATAAAGCATAACACATAACGCATAACGCATGAAGCATAACCCATAACGCATAACGCATAACGCATAACGTATAACGCATACCGTATAACGTATAACGCATAACGCATAACGCATAACGCAAACGTATATCGCACAACGCATAACGCATAAACCATAACCCACACTTCATAACGCATAACGCATAATGCACAACGCATAACGAACACCGGAAAACCCATAACGCCTAACGCATAACGGATCACGCATAACGCATAATGCATAACGCATAAAGCATAACGCATAACGCATAACGCATAACCCCTAACGCAATAACGCATAACACATAACGCTTAAAGCATAATGAGTAACTCATAACGCATAACGCATAAAGCATAACGCATAACGCATAAAGCATAACGCATAACGCATAACGCATAACGCATAACGCATAACGCATAACGTTAACGCATAACCCATAACGCATAACGCATAACGCATAACGCATAACGCATAACGCATAACGCATAACGCATAACGCATAACGCATAACGCATAACGCATAACGCATAACGTATAACTCATAACGCATAACGCATAAAGCATATCGCATAACGCATAAGGCATTACGCATAACGCATAACGCATAACGCATAACGCATAACGCATAACGCATAACGCATAACGCATAACGCATAACGCATAACGCATAACGCATAACGCATAACGCATAACGCATAACGCATAACGCATAACGCATAACGCATAACGCATAACGCATAACGCATAACGCATAACGCATAACGCATAACGCATAACGCATAACGCATAACGCATAACGCATAACGCATATCGCATAACGCATAACGCATAACACATAACGCATAACGCATAACGCATAACGCATAACGCATAACGCATAACGCATAACGCATAACGCATAACGCATAACGCATAACGCATAACGCATAACGCATAACGCATAACGCATAACGCATAACGCATAACGCATAACGCATAACGCATAACGCATATCGCATAACGCATAACGCATAACACATAACGCATAACGCATAAAGCATAACACATAACGCATAACGCATGAAGCATAACCCATGACGCATAACGCATAACGCATAACGTATAACGCATAACGCATACCGTATAACACATAACGCATAACGCATAACGCAAACGTATAGCGCACAACGCATAACGCATAAACCATAACCCATACTTCATAACGCATAACGCATAATGCACAACGCATAACGAACACCGGAAAACCCATAACGCCTAACGCATAACGGATCACGCATAACGCATAATGCATAACGCATAAAGTATAACGCATAACGCATAACGCATAACGCATAACGCATAACGCATAACGCATAACGCATAAAGCATAACGCATAACGCATAACGCATAACGCATAACGTATAACGCATAAAGCATAACGCATAACGCATAACGCATGAAGCATAACCCATAACGCATAACGCATAACGCATAACGCACACCGCATAAAGCATAACGCATAACGCATAACGCATAACGCATAACGCATAACGCATTACGCATAACGTATAACTCATAACGCATAACGCATAACGCATAACGCATAACGCATATCGCATAACGCATAACGCATAACGCATAACGCTCAACGCATAACGGATCACGCATAACGCATAACTCATAACTCATAAGGAGTAACGCATAACGCATAAAGCATAACGCATAACGCATAACGCATAACGCATAATGCATAACGCATAGTGCATAAAGCATAAGGCATAACGCATAAAGCATAACGCATAACGCATAACCATAACGCATAACGCATAAAGCATAACGCATAACGCATAACGCATAACGTATAACGCATAACGCATACCGTATAACGCATAACGCATAACGCATAACGCATAACGCATACCGTATAACGCATAACGCATATCGCATAACGCATAACGCATAACACATAACGCAGAACGCATAAAGCATAACACATAACGCATAACGCATGAAGCATAACCCATGACGCATAACGCATAACGCATAACGTATAACGCATAACGCATACCGTATAACACATAACGCATAACGCATAACGCAAACGTATAGCGCACAACGCATAACGCATAAACCATAACCCATACTTCATAACGCATAACGCATAAAGCACAACGCATAACGAACACCGGAAAACCCATAAAGCATAACGCATAACGCATCACGCATAACGCATAATGCATAACGCATAAAGTATACCGCATAACGCATAACGCATAACGCATAACGCATAACGCATAACGCATAACGCATAAAGCATAACGCATAACGCATAACGCATAACGCATAACGCATAGCGCATAAAGCATAACGCATAACGCATAACGCATGAAGCATAACCCATAACGCATAACGCATAACGCATAACGCACACCGCATAATGCATAACGCATAACGCATAACGCATAACGCATAACGCATAACGCATTACGCATAACGTATAACTCATAACGCATAACGCATAAAGCATAACGCATAACGCATAACGCATAACGCATAACGCATAACGCATAACGCTCAACGCATAACGGATCACGCATAACGCATAACTCATAACTCATAAGGAGTAACGCATAACGCATAAAGCATAACGCATAACGCATAACGCATAACGCATAACGCATAACGCATAGTGCATAAAGCATAAGGCATAACGCATAAAGCATAACGCATAACGCATAACCATAACGCATAACGCATAACCCATAACGCATAACGCATAACGCATAACGTATAACGCATAACGCATACCGTATAACGCATAACGCATAACGCATAACGCATAACGCATACCGTATAACGCATAACGCATAACGCATAACGCATAATTCATAACGCATAACGCATAACGCATAACGCATAAAGCGTAACGCATAACGCATGAATCATAACGCATAACGCATAACGCATAACGCATAACGCATAACGCATAACGCATACCGTATAACGCATAACGCATAACGCATGACGCATAACGCATAACGCATAACGCATAACGCATAACGCATAAAGCATAACGCATAACGCATAACGCATGAAGCATAATCCATAACGCATAACGCATAACGCATAACGCATAACGTATAACGCATAACGCATACCGTATAACGCATAAAGCAGAACGCATAACGCATAACGCATAACGCATAACGCATAACGCATAACGCATAACGCATAACGCATACCGTATAACGCATAACGCATAACGCATAACGCATAACGCATAACGCATAACGTATAACGCATAACGCATACCGTATAACGCATAACGCATAACGCATAACGCATAACGCATACCGTATAACGCATAACGCATAACGCATAACGCATAACGCATAACGCATGAAGCATAACCCATAACGCATAACGCATAACGCATAACGCATATCGCATAACGCATAACGCATAACCATAACGCATAACGCATAACCCATAACGCATAACGCATAACGCATAACGCATAAAGCATAACGCATAACGCATAACGCATAAAGCTTAACGCATAACTTATAACGCATAACGCATAACGCATAATGCATAACGCATAACGCATAACGCATATCGCATAACGCATAACGCATAACGCATAACGCATAACGCATAAAGCATAACACATAACGCATAACGCATGAAGCATAACCCATAACGCATAACGCATAACGCATAACGTATAACGCATACCGTATAACGCATAACGCATAACGCATAACGCAAACGTATAGCGCACAACGCATAACGCATAAACCATAACCCATACTTCATAACGCATAACGCATAATGCACAACGCATAACGAACACCGGAAAACCCATAACGCCTAACGCATAACGGATCACGCATAACGCATAATGCATAACGCATAAAGCATAACGCATAACGCATAACGCATAACGCAATAACGCATAACGCTTAAAGCATAATGAGTAACTCATAACGCATAACGCATAAAGCATAACGCATAACGCATAAAGCATAACGCATAACGCATACCGTATAACGCATAACGCATAACGCATAACGCATAACGTATAACGCATAACGCATACCGTATAACGCATAACGCATAACGCATAACGCATAACGCATAACGCATAACGCATAACGCATAACGCATAACGCATAACGCATAACGCATAACGCATACCGTATAATGCATAACGCATAACGCATAACGCATAACGCATAACCCATAACGCATAACGCATAACGCATAAAGCAGAACGCATAACGCATAACGCATGAAGCATAACCCATAACGCATAACGCATAACGCATATCGCATAACGCATGACGCATAACCATAACGCATAACCCATAACGCATAACGCATAACGCATAACGCAAACCATAAGGCATAAGGCATAACCCATAACGCATAACGCATAACGCATAACGAATAACGCATAACGTATACCGTATAACGCATAATGCATAACGCATAACGCAAACGTATAACGCACAACGCATAACGCATAACGCATAACGCATAACGCATAACGCATAACGCATAACGCATAACGCATAACGCATAACGTATAACGCATAACGCATAACGCATAACGTATAACGCATAACGCATAACGCATAACGCATAACGCATAACGGATCACGCATAACGCATAACGCATAATGCACAACGCATAAAGCATAACGCATAACGCTTAACGCGTAACGCATAACGCATAACGCATAACGCATAACGCATAACGCATAACGCATAACGCATAACGCATAACGCATAACGGATAACGCATAACGCATAACGCATAACGCATAACGTATAACGCATAACGCATAACGCATAACGCATAACGCATAACGCATAACGGATCACGCATAACGCATAACGCAAAATGCATAACGCATAAAGCATAACGCATAACGCTTAACGCGTAACGCATAACGCATAACGCATAACGCATAACGCATAACGCATACCGTATAACGCATAACGCATAACGCATAACGCATAACGCATAACGCATAACGTATAACGCATAACGCATACCGTATAATGCATAACGCATAACGCATAACGCATAACGCATACCGCATAACGCATAACGCATAACGCATAACGCATAACGCATAACGCATAACGCATAACGCATAACGCATAACGCATAACGCATACCGTATAACGCATAACGCATAACGCATAACGCATAATGCATAACGCATAAAGCATAACGCATAACGCATAACGCATAACCCCTAACGCAATAACGCATAACACATAACGCTTAAAGCATAATGAGTAACTCATAACGCATAACGCATAAAGCATAACGCATAACGCATAACGCATAACGCATAACGCATAACGCATAACGCATAACGCATAACGCATAACGTTAACGCATAACCCATAACGCATAACGCATAACGCATAACGCATAACGCATAACGCATAACGCATAACGCATAACGCATAACGCATAACGCATAACGCATAACGCATAACGTATAACTCATAACGCATAACGCATAAAGCATAACGCATAACGCATAAGGCATTACGCATAACGCATAACGCATAACGCATAACGCATAACGCATAACGCATAACGCATAACGCATAACGCATAACGCATAACGCATAACGCATAACGCATAACGCATAACGCATAACGCATAACGCATAACGCATAACGCATAACGCATAACGCATAACGCATAACGCATAACGCATAACGCATAACGCATAACGCATAACGCATAACGCATAACGCATATCGCATAACGCATAACGCATAACACATAACGCATAACGCATAACGCATAACGCATAACGCATAACGCATAACGCATAACGCATAACGCATAACGCATAACGCATAACGCATAACGCATAACGCATAACGCATAACGCATAACGCATAACGCATAACGCATAACGCATAACGCATAACGCATATCGCATAACGCATAACGCATAACACATAACGCATAACGCATAAAGCATAACACATAACGCATAACGCATGAAGCATAACCCATGACGCATAACGCATAACGCATAACGTATAACGCATAACGCATACCGTATAACACATAACGCATAACGCATAACGCAAACGTATAGCGCACAACGCATAACGCATAAACCATAACCCATACTTCATAACGCATAACGCATAATGCACAACGCATAACGAACACCGGAAAACCCATAACGCCTAACGCATAACGGATCACGCATAACGCATAATGCATAACGCATAAAGTATAACGCATAACGCATAACGCATAACGCATAACGCATAACGCATAACGCATAACGCATAACGCATAACGCATAACGCATAACGCATAACGCATAACGCATAGCGCATAAAGCATAACGCATAACGCATAACGCATGAAGCATAACCCATAACGCATAACGCATAACGCATAACGCACACCGCATAATGCATAACGCATAACGCATAACGCATAACGCATAACGCATAACGCATTACGCATAACGTATAACTCATAACGCATAACGCATAAAGCATAACGCATAACGCATAACGCATAACGCATAACGCATAACGCATAACGCTCAACGCATAACGGATCACGCATAACGCATAACTCATAACTCATAAGGAGTAACGCATAACGCATAAAGCATAACGCATAACGCATAACGCATAACGCATAATGCATAACGCATAGTGCATAAAGCATAAGGCATAACGCATAAAGCATAACGCATAACGCATAACCATAACGCATAACGCATAACCCATAACGCATAACGCATAACGCATAACGTATAACGCATAACGCATACCGTATAACGCATAACGCATAACGCATAACGCATAACGCATACCGTATAACGCATAACGCATATCGCATAACGCATAACGCATAACACATAACGCAGAACGCATAAAGCATAACACATAACGCATAACGCATGAAGCATAACCCATGACGCATAACGCATAACGCATAACGTATAACGCATAACGCATACCGTATAACACATAACGCATAACGCATAACGCAAACGTATAGCGCACAACGCATAACGCATAAACCATAACCCATACTTCATAACGCATAACGCATAATGCACAACGCATAACGAACACCGGAAAACCCATAACGCCTAACGCATAACGGATCACGCATAACGCATAATGCATAACGCATAAAGTATACCGCATAACGCATAACGCATAACGCATAACGCATAACGCATAACGCATAACGCATAAAGCATAACGCATAACGCATAACGCATAACGCATAACGCATAGCGCATAAAGCATAACGCATAACGCATAACGCATGAAGCATAACCCATAACGCATAACGCATAACGCATAACGCACACCGCATAATGCATAACGCATAACGCATAACGCATAACGCATAACGCATAACGCATTACGCATAACGTATAACTCATAACGCATAACGCATAAAGCATAACGCATAACGCATAACGCATAACGCATAACGCATAACGCATAACGCTCAACGCATAACGGATCACGCATAACGCATAACTCATAACTCATAAGGAGTAACGCATAACGCATAAAGCATAACGCATAACGCATAACGCATAACGCATAATGCATAACGCATAGTGCATAAAGCATAAGGCATAACGCATAAAGCATAACGCATAACGCATAACCATAACGCATAACGCATAACCCATAACGCATAACGCATAACGCATAACGTATAACGCATAACGCATACCGTATAACGCATAACGCATAACGCATAACGCATAACGCATACCGTATAACGCATAACGCATAACGCATAACGCATAATTCATAACGCATAACGCATAACGCATAACGCATAAAGCGTAACGCATAACGCATGAATCATAACGCATAACGCATAACGCATAACGCATAACGCATAACGCATAACGCATACCGTATAACGCATAACGCATAACGCATGACGCATAACGCATAACGCATAACGCATAACGCATAACGCATAAAGCATAACGCATAACGCATAACGCATGAAGCATAATCCATAACGCATAACGCATAACGCATAACGCATAACGTATAACGCATAACGCATACCGTATAACGCATAAAGCAGAACGCATAACGCATAACGCATAACGCATAACGCATAACGCATAACGCATAACGCATACCGTATAACGCATAACGCATAACGCATAACGCATAACGCATAACGCATAACGTATAACGCATAACGCATACCGTATAACGCATAACGCATAACGCATAACGCATAACGCATACCGTATAACGCATAACGCATAACGCATAACGCATAACGCATAACGCATGAAGCATAACCCATAACGCATAACGCATAACGCATAACGCATATCGCATAACGCATAACGCATAACCATAACGCATAACGCATAACCCATAACGCATAACGCATAACGCATAACGCATAAAGCATAACGCATAACGCATAACGCATAAAGCTTAACGCATAACTTATAACGCATAACGCATAACGCATAATGCATAACGCATAACGCATAACGCATAACGCATAACGCATAACGCATAACGCATAACGCATAACGCATAAAGCATAACACATAACGCATAACGCATGAAGCATAACCCATAACGCATAACGCATAACGCATAACGTATAACGCATACCGTATAACGCATAACGCATAACGCATAACGCAAACGTATAGCGCACAACGCATAACGCATAAACCATAACCCATACTTCATAACGCATAACGCATAATGCACAACGCATAACGAACACCGGAAAACCCATAACGCCTAACGCATAACGGATCACGCATAACGCATAATGCATAACGCATAAAGCATAACGCATAACGCATAACGCATAACCCCTAACGCAATAACGCATAACGCTTAAAGCATAATGAGTAACTCATAACGCATAACGCATAAAGCATAACGCATAACGCATAAAGCATAACGCATAACGCATACCGTATAACGCATAACGCATAACGCATAACGCATAACGTATAACGCATAACGCATACCGTATAACGCATAACGCATAACGCATAACGCATAACGCATAACGCATAACGCATAACGCATAACGCATAACGCATAACGCATAACGCATAACGCATACCGTATAATGCATAACGCATAACGCATAACGCATAACGCATAACCCATAACGCATAACGCATAACGCATAAAGCAGAACGCATAACGCATAACGCATGAAGCATAACCCATAACGCATAACGCATAACGCATATCGCATAACGCATGACGCATAACCATAACGCATAACCCATAACGCATAACGCATAACGCATAACGCAAACCATAAGGCATAAGGCATAACCCATAACGCATAACGCATAACGCATAACGTATAACGCATAACGTATACCGTATAACGCATAATGCATAACGCATAACGCAAACGTATAACGCACAACGCATAACGCATAACGCATAACGCATAACGCATAACGCATAACGCATAACGCATAACGCATAACGCATAACGTATAACGCATAACGCATAACGCATAACGTATAACGCATAACGCATAACGCATAACGCATAACGCATAACGGATCACGCATAACGCATAACGCATAATGCACAACGCATAAAGCATAACGCATAACGCTTAACGCGTAACGCATAACGCATAACGCATAACGCATAACGCATAACGCATAACGCATAACGCATAACGCATAACGCATAACGGATAACGTATAACGCATAACGCATAACGCATAACGTATAACGCATAACGCATAACGCATAACGCATAACGCATAACGCATAACGGATCACGCATAACGCATAACGCAAAATGCATAACGCATAAAGCATAACGCATAACGCTTAACGCGTAACGCATAACGCATAACGCATAACGCATAACGCATAACGCATACCGTATAACGCATAACGCATAACGCATAACGCATAACGCATAACGCATAACGTATAACGCATAACGCATACCGTATAATGCATAACGCATAACGCATAACGCATAACGCATACCGCATAACGCATAACGCATAACGCATAACGCATAACGCATAACGCATAACGCATAACGCATAACGCATAACGCATAACGCATACCGTATAACGCATAACGCATAACGCATAACGCATAACGCATAACGCATAACGCATAACCCATAACGCATAACGCATAACGCATAACGCATAAAGCAGAACGCATAACGCATAACGCATGAAGCATAACCCATAACGCATAACGCATAACGCATAACGCATAGTGCATAAAGCATAAGGCATAACGCATAACTTGTAACTCATTACTCATAACGAATAACGCATAACGCACACCGCATAATGCATAACGCATAACGCATAACGCATAACGCATAACGCATAACGCATTACGCATAACGTATAACTCATAACGCATAACGCATAAAGCATAACGCATAACGCATAACGCATAACGCAT
>CAKAJA020000657.1:0-16736 GCA_916610235.2 Lasioglossum morio | reverse complement strand
GCTATATACGCGTCATATACGTCATATTCGCATCATATATGTTATATACGCGGCATATACGTTATATACGCGTCATATACGTTATATACGCTTGATTTACGTCATATACGCGTCATATACGTTATATACGCGTCATATACGTTATATACGCGTCATATACGTTATATAAGCGTCATACACGTTATATACGCGACACATACGTTATATACGCGTCACATACGTTATATACGCGTCAGACACGTTATATACGGGTCATATACGTTATATACGCGTCACATACGTTATATGCGCGACATATACGTTATGTACGCGACATATACGTTATATACGCGTCATATACGTTATATACGCGTCACATACGATATATACGCGTCATATACGTTATATAAGCTTCATATACGTTATATACGCTTCACATACGTTATATACGCGTCATACACGTTATATACGCCACATATACGTTTTATACGTGGCATATACGTAATATATGCCTCATACACGTTATATACGCCACATATACGTTTTATACGTGGCATATACGTAATATATGCCTCATACACGTTATGTACGTGTAATATACGTTATATACGCGTCTTATACGGTATATACACGCCATACACGCTATATACGCGTCATACACGTTATATACGCGTCACATACGATATATACGCGTCATATACGTTATATACGCGTCATATACGTTATATACGCGTCATATACGTTATATACGGGCCACATACGTTATATACGCGTCATACACTTTATACACGCGACATATACGTTATATACGCGTCTTATACGGTATATACACGCCATACATGCTATATACGCGCCATATACGTTATATTCGCATCATATACGTTATATACGCGGCATATACGTTATATACGCGTCATATACGTTATATACGCGTCATATACGTCATATACGCGTCATATACGTTATATACGCGTCTTATACGGTATATACACGCCATACACGCTATATACGCGTCATATACGTTATATACGCGTCACGTACGTTATATACGCATCATACACTTTATATACGCGACATATACGTTTTGTACACGTCATATATGTTATATTCGCGTCATACACGTTATATACGCGTCACATACGTTATATACGCGTCATACACGTTATATACGCCACATATACGTTTTATACGTGGCATATACGTAATATATGCCTCATACACGTTATATACGCCACATATACGTTTTATACGTGGCATATACGTAATATATGCCTCATACACGTTATATACGTGTCATATAGATTATATACGCGTCATATACGTTATATACGGGCCACATACGTTATATACGCGTCATACACTTTATATACGCGACATATACGTTATATACCATTCATATACGTTACATACGCGTCTTATACGGTATATATACGCCATACACGCTATATACGCGTCATATACGTTATATTCGCGTCATATACGTTATATACGAGTCATATACGTTATATACGCGTCATACACGTTATATACGACACATATACGTTTTATACGTGGCATATACGTTATATACGCGTCATACACGTTATAATACACGCCATACACGCGATATACGTGTTACATACGTTATATACGCGTCATATACGTTATATACACGTCATACACGTTATATAAGCGTCATACACGTTATATACGCGACACATACGTTATATACGCGTCACATACGTTATATACGCGTCAGACACGTTATATATGGGTCATACACTTTATACACGCGACATATACGTTATATACCTTTCATATACGTTATATACGCGTCTTATACAGTATATACACGCCATACACGCTATATACGCGTCATATACGTTATATTCGCATCATATACGTTATATACGCGGCATATACGTTATATACACGTCATATACGTTATATACGCGTCATATACGTCATATACGCGTCACATACGTTATATAGACGTCAGACACGTTATATACACGCCATACACGCGATATACGCGTCACATACGTTATATACACGTCATATACGTTATATACACGTCGTACACGTTATATAAACGTCATACACGTTATATACGCGACACATACGTTATATACGCGTCAGACACGTTATATACGCGTCATATACGTTATATACGCGTCATATACGTTATATACGCGTCACATACGATATATACGCGTCATATACGTTATATACGCGTCTTATACGATATATACACGCCATACACGCTATATACGCGTCATATACGTTATATACGCGTCACGTACGTTATATACGCATCATACACTTTATTTACGCGACATATACGTTTTGTACACGTCATATATGTTATATTCGCGTCATACACGTTATATACGCGTCACATAGGTTATATACGCGTCATACACGTTATATACGCCACATATACGTTTTATACGTGGCATATACGTTATATATGCGTCATACACGTTATATACACGCCATACACGCTATATACGCGTCACATACGTTATATACGCGTCATATACGTTATATACACGTCATACACGTTATGTAAGCGCCCCATACGTTATATACGTGTCATATACGTTATATACACGTCATACACGTTATATAAGCGTCACACACGTTATATACGTGACACATACGTTATATACGCGTCACATACGTTATATAGACGTCAGACACGTTATATACGCCACATATACGTTTTATACGTGGCATATACGTTATATATGCGTCATACACGTTATATACACGCCATACAAGCTATATACGCGTCATATACGTTATATTCGCATCATATACGTTATATACGCGGCATATACGTTATATACACGTCATATACGTTATATACGCGTCATATACGTCATATGCGCGTCATATACGTTATATACGCGTCATATACGTTATATACGCGTCATATACGTTATATACGCGTCACATACGATATATACGCGTCATACACTTTATACACGCGACATATACGTTATATACCTCTCATATACGTTATATACGCGACTTATACGGTATATACACGCCATACACGCTATATACGCGTCATATACGTTATATTCGCATCATATACGTTATATACGCGTCATATACGTTATATACGGGCCACATACGTTATATACGCGTCATACACTTTATACACGCGTCATATACGTTATATACGCGTCATATACGTTATATACGCGTCATATACGTTATATACGCGTCATATACGTTATATTCGCATCATATACGTTATATACGCGGCATATACGTTATATACGCGTCATATACGTTATATACGCGTCATATACGTCATATACGCGTCATATACGTTATATACGCGTCTTATACGGTATATACACGCCATACACGCTATATACGCGTCATATACGTTATATACGCGTCACGTACGTTATATACGCATCATACACTTTATATACGCGACATATACGTTATATACCATTCATATACGTTACATACGCGTCTTATACGGTATATATACGCCATACACGCTATATACGCGTCATATACGTTATATTCGCGTCATATACGTTATATACGCGTCATATACGTTATATACGCGTCATACACGTTATATACGCCACATATACGTTTTATACGTGGCATATACGTTATATACACGTCATACACGTTATATAAGCGTCATACACGTTATATACGTGACACATACGTTATATACGCGTCACATACGTTATATAGACGTCAGACACGTTATATACACGCCATACACGCTATATACGCGTCACATACGTTATATACGCGTCATATACGTTATATACACGTCATACACGTTATGTAAGCGCCCCATATGTTATATACGTGTCATATACGTTATATACACGTCATTCACGTTATATAAGCGTCATACACGTTATATACGTGACACATACGTTATATACGCGTCGCATACGATATATACGCGTCATATACGTTATATACGCGTCATATACGTCATATACGCGTCATATACGTTATATACGCGTCTTATACGGTATATACACGCCATACACGCTATATACGCGACATATACGTTATATACGGGCCACATACGTTATATACGCGTCATACACTTTATACACGCGATATATACGTTATATACCTTTCATATACGTTATATACGCGTCTTATACGGTATATACACGCCATACACGCTATATACGCGTCATATACGTTATATTCGCATCATATACGTTATATACGCGGCATATACGTTGTATACACGTCATATACGTTATATACGCGTCATATACGTCATATACGCGTCATATACGTTATATACGCGTCATATACGTTATATACGCGTCATATACGTTATATACGCGTCACATACGATATATACGCGTCATATACATTATATACGCGTCATATACGTTATATACGCGTCATATACGTTATATACGGGCCACATACGTTATATACGCGTCATACACTTTATACACGCGACATATACGTTATATACCTTTCATATACGTTATATACGCGACTTATACGGTATATACACGCCATACACGCTATATACGCGTCATATACGTTATATTCGCATCATATACGTTATATACGTGTCATATACGTTATATACGCGTCATATATGTTATATACGCGTCATATACGTTATATACGGGCCACATAGATATATACGCGTCATACACTTTATACACGCGACATATACGTTATATAC
Organism: Lasioglossum morio; assembly: GCA_916610235.2. Lineage (NCBI taxonomy): Eukaryota > Metazoa > Arthropoda > Insecta > Hymenoptera > Halictidae > Lasioglossum > Lasioglossum morio. The sequence goes on along the minus strand of CAKAJA020000657.1, from coordinate 12,067 downwards.
CTTTCATATACGTTATATACGCATCTTATACGGTATATACACGCCATACACGCCATATACGCGTCATATACGTTATATACGCGTCATATACGTTATATACGCATCATACACTTTATATACGCGACATATACGTTTTGTACGCGTCATATATGTTATATTCGCGTCATACACGTTATATACGCGTCACATACGTTATATACGCGTCAGACACGTTATATACACCACATATACGTTTTATAGGTGGCATATACGTTATATATGCGTCATACACGTTATATACACGCCATACACGCTATATACGCGTCACATACGTTATATACGCGTCATATACGTTATATACACGTCATACACGTTATGTAAGCGTCACATACGTTATATACGCGTCATATACGTTATATACACGTCATACACGTTATGTAAGCGTCATACACGTTATATACGTGACACATACGTTATATACGCGTCACATACGTTATATAGACGTCAGACACGTTATATACGGGTCATATACGTTATATACGCGTCACATACGTTATATGCGCGACATATACGTTATATAAGCTTCATATACGTTATTTACGCGTCATATACGTTATATACACGTTATACACGTTATCTACACGTCATTTACGTTACATACGCGACACATACGTTATATACGCGTCGTACACTTTATATACGCGACATATACGTCTTATACGCGTCATATACGTTATATACGCGTCATATACGTTATATACACTTCATACACGTTATCTACACGTCATATACGTTATATACGCGTCATTCACGTTATATACGCGACATATGCGTTATATACGCGTCATATACGTTATATACGCGTCACATACGTTATATACGCGTCAGACACGTTATATACGCCACATATACGTTTTATACGTGGCATATACGTTATATACGCGTCGTACACGTTATATACACGCCATACACGCTATATACGCGTCACATACGTTATTAACGCGTCATATACGTTATATACACGTCATACACGTTATGTAAGCGTCACATACGTTATATACGCGTCATATACGTTATATACACGTCATATACGTTATGTAAGCGTCATACACGTTATATACGTGACACATACGTTATATACGCGTCACATACGTTATATACACGTCAGACACGTTATATACGGGTCATATACGTTACATACGCGTCACATACGTTATATGCGCGACATATACGTTTTATACGCGTCATATACGTTATATTCGCATCATATACGTTATATACGCGTCATTCACGTTATATACACGTCATATACGTTATATACGCGTCATATACGTTATATACGCGTCACATACGTTATATACGCGTCATATACGTTATATGCGCGTCATATATGTTATATACGCGTCATATACGGTATATACGCTTCTTATACGTTACTTACGGGACATATACGTTATATACGCGTCATATACGTTATATACGCGTCATATACGTTATATACGCTTCATATACGTTATATACGCGTCACATACGATATATACGCGTCATATACGTTATATACGCGTCATATACGTTATATACGCGTCATATACGGTATATACGCTTCTTATACGTTACTTACGGGACATATACGTTATATACGCGTCATATACGTTATATACGCGTCATATACGTTATATACGCTTCATATACGTTATATACGCGTCACATACGATATATACGCGTCATATACGTTATATACGCGTCATATACGTTATATACGCGTCATACACTTTATACACGCGACATATACGTTATATACCTTTCATATACGTTATATACGCGTCTTATACGGTATATACACGCTATACACGCTATATACGCGTCATATACGTTATATTCGCATCATATACGTTATATACGCGGCATATACGTTATATACGCGTCATATACGTTATATACGCGTCATATACGTCATATACGCGTCATATACGTTATATAAGCGTCATATACGTTATATACGCGTCATATACGTTATATACGCGTCATATACGTTATATACGCGTCATATACGTTATATACGCGTCATATACGTTATATACGCGTCATATACGTTATATACGGCCCACATACGTTATATACGCGTCATACACTTTATACACGCGACATATACGTTATATACCTTTCCTATACGTTATATACGCGTCTTATACGGTATATACACGCCATACACGCTATATACGCGTCATATACGTTATATACGTGTCACATACGTTATACACGCTTCATACACTTTATATACGCGACATATACGTTTTGTACGCGTCATATATGTTATATTCGCGTCATACACGTTATATAAGCGTCACATACGTTATATACGCGTCAGACACGTTATATACGCCATATATACGTTTTATACGTGGCATATACGTTATATACGCGTCATACACGTTATATACACGCCATACACGCTATATACGCGTCACATACGTTATATACGCGTCATATACGTTATATACACGTCATACACGTTATGTAAGCATCACATACGTTATATACGCGTCATATACGTTATATACACGTCATACACGTTATGTAAGCGTCATACACGTTATATACGTGACACATACGTTATACACGCGTCACATACGTTATATGCACGTCAGACACATTATATACGGGTCATATACGTTATATACGCGTCACATACGTTATATGCGCGACATATACGTTATATAAGCTTCATAGACTTTATTTACGCGTCATATACGTTATATACACGTTATACACGTTATCTACACGTCATTTACGTTACATACGCGACACATACGTTATATACGCGTCGTACACTTTATATACGCGACATATACGTCTTATACGCGTCATATACGTTATATACGCGTCATACACGTTATATACGCGTCACATACGTTATATACGCGTCAGACACGTTATATACGCCACATATACGTTTTATACGTGGCATATACGTTATATACGCGTCATACACGTTATATACACGCCATACACGCTATATACGCGTCACATACGTTATATACGCGTCATATACATTATATACACGTCATACACGTTATGTAAGCGCCCCATACGTTATATACGTGTCATATACGTTATATACACGTCATACACGTTATATAAGCGTCATACACGTTATATACGTGACACATACGTTATATACGCGTCACATACGTTATTGCAACGAGCCGACGACTCGTCGCGAAGCATCAGATAACCGGCGGCCGGGAACGACGTATATTTATAGACTCTCGCGTACACCACCGCGCGCCAATCGCTGACGCGAATCGACACGCGCCAATACGGAGTCCGCGTTCCCCACGTACGATAGTCGTCACGTGCACCGCTCCGAAACGGTATAAAAGTCGCTCCGAAACGACGGGCGAGCGGAGTTTGTCGGGAGCGGCCGACGTGAGCAGATCGAGCTCTACCAGTCCTTTTCAGGGCAAACAGGAACACCTGGGTAAACCGATCGGCCAGGAACGCAGCTGGCACTCACGAGCTCGCAAGACAAGCTCCCCACGAGATCCCCCGGTGCACGGAACCGTCGTGCCGACGCCGTCCTGACGCGGTCCCGTCGCTTCGGAGAGGTGAAACACGCGTCTTCCGGGAACGCCCGGGAAGCGTGCCCCCGTACCGTGTCTCCCCGGTCCTCCGGCGGGAACGATACGGCACCATCCGATTCTCCGGCCGCGCGGTACGGAACGTCCGGCCTCCGACGTTCTCCGAACACCGGTTACCTACACGGGTACAGCCCGGCGCCCGTGGGCAGTGTCGGCGATATTCGCAGGTCCCCGGGCCCTCCCGAGGAGCGAATCTCCGCAACGTGTCCACCCGGTCCTCCGGCAGGAACGTTGCGGCGCCCGCGCTGTCGGCGGCCGTACGGCGGCCCCGGCTCCTGTCCGACTTCCGATCCTTTTCTTTCTCTCGCTTCGCGTCGCGACGGGGTCCGATTGAAACGCGCCCGGGTACCGCGATTCGGCGTCCGAACATAATTTACCGTACTAGGGAGTAACGCGGGCCTCGACGCCAATTCACTTTGTTCTAGGAGCAGCGCATAAGCAAGGAGATCGCGGATGCGATAGCCCACGCGCGGGGCCACTAATCAACGATTCGTCGCCGCGATTCCGCGGCATCGCCCAAGGAGCCGCTTGGACAACCGCCTCCGAAAATTTGTAATCTCGCGAGCCGCGGGGAACCGACCGTGAAGACCGTGATTTCGTTAAATTATTACGCCGGTTAGGTTCCGCCTGGGTCGAGCCAGGAATGTTATCGAAAGACAAGTTGTTTTGTTAATTCTCTTTTGTTTGTTTTCCTTTTTTTTTGTTTAATCGGCCAATTACCGAAGGTATTTTTTTTGTTGTATCATCCCGATCCGAGCGGGCGTTTACCTCCAATCAGGAGGACAAAGAAAAATTGTTTAGTTTCGGGGTTGCGTGTGCCCCCCCCTTGTTGATTGTAGTCCGAACTCTCCGGAACCTCTCGTGGAGAGGTAATAAACATTTATATTTTCGTACTAGACTATTTCGCAATTATTTCACAACCCTGGTCACGACTGAGCTGTAGGCTAGCGAAATCGCGACGTTACATGGCGCCCGAACAGGGACCTGAAAATCTTCACGGTCGATTCATCGTGGGACGTAGAGACGGGAACGAATAAAACCAGAAAATTTTTTTTTTCTTTTCTCTCTTTGCGTTTCGCGGGTCGCGTGCGTAGCAACCGCTCGTTAACTGCGTAGCCAGGGCTCGCGTAAAATACCCGACCCCCCGCTTAAAAAGAAGCAAGAAGCGGAGGACAGGAGCGACGACGTCCGGTGCGCCGCATTGTCACAGTCGGATCAGGCAGAAGTTCTGGAAAACAAATTGTTCCGGAGGAACATCCGAAGGGGCAACGGAAACGCCATGGGTGTCTCTTGGGTCTACCGATTAAGGAAAGAACAGCTCATTATGGAGCTGGGCAAGCACGGAATTGGCGCGGAGGGCACGGTCGTGCAAATGCGGCAGCGGCTGGTCGCGTATGTACGGCGAAATCCTCAACTGTTCGGCGACAAACCAGAAGATGATCCAGAATATAAGGAGGAAGCCGATGTTACGAGGGACCTTCTCGACTTCCACGACGAATTGGCAGCCGGTCTGTTCAATTCGAGCACGTCTACACCGGTCCAACGGCAAGCCCCGGTAACCGAGCTAACCGCCGTGGCCGTGAGCCCGAATGCCACCCTCGACCAAATGAGGAAATGGAATTGCCACTTCGATGGGCGCGACCCGCATGGGTTCTTAGAGAGGACCCGCGAGCTCCAAAAAGCATACCGATTATCGGACCAACGCATGCTGGAGGGATTCCCCGAATTATTGAGAGGGGACGCACAGCTATGGTACCGATGTGTGGCTCCATCCGTCAATTCGTGGGACGAGCTACAAACCAGGCTCCGACGATATTACCTGCCGCCGGGAGAACAGCGGCATCTCGAACGGCAGATAACCGAGAGATATCAGGGGCCAAGCGAACCTTTCCGGGCATACGTCACAGCAATGACAACGCTCATGCGGCGGCATGGGGAGTACTCCAGCGAGCAACAACTCGATAAACTCTACTATCACTCCCGTAGCGAACTACAGCTACATATCCGCCGGAGCGACGTCACGGACATCGAAAACCTCATAGAGAGAGTCGAGGAGATCGAGGAAACGCTCCGAAAGATCCGCAGCGAAGCCCACCGGGCGGAGACCGCCCAGGGGCGGTACCATCGACCCACGGTCGCGGCAGCAGCACCGTACAACCGAGCGACGCACTGCTGGAGATGTAAAGGACAGGGCCACTCCCGATTCGACTGCCGGAACGGACCAGCTAAATTCTGTTCATACTGCGGGAAAGACGGCACGTTTACACGGGACTGCCGATGCCACCCACCAGGCCCGGGAAACGACGAACGGGCCGGGCCAAGCCAACCGTCGGCCCGGCCGAACAGTTCACCGAGAATCGACTTTTCGCGAACTTCCGACTAGGGCAGTACGAGACAAAAGCGTTGATCGACTCGGGTTCAGTCTGCTCGTACGTCAACCTCGCCATGGCAAAAGAATGCCTAAGAGACGGATGGAGTTTGGCCCGGGAGACGAGTTATGCAGCGATGGCCGACGGAACCGAAACCGAACTTACCCGGAGCGTCCAGGGAACCGGGGTCATCGGCGGTCAGGCAATATTTCACCGGTATCTCGTCATGGATACCATGGAGAGCGAGGTACTCCTGGGCATGGACATACTAAGCAAGCTACGCTTGGAGCTAAGAATGAACGGCAAATGGATTTATCCCGCCCAGAGACGACAACGGCGCGGTCCAGCGCAGACAAGACGGGCGGAACCCTGCGCCACAACCAACGCCAGGGGGCTAAGGCACTTGACCAACACCGAGGACCGACAACTAAAAACGTTGGTCGCTGAACAACAAACGTTGTTCGAACAGATACACGGGGTGACCCCACTAGCTGAGCACGAAATCCGACTAGAGGACCCAACTCCGATTAAGCAGCGATACCGCCCCCGCAACCCAGCTATGCAGGAGATAATCAACACTGAGGTCGAGAAGATGCTACAAGAAGGGGTCATCCAACCGTCACGGAGCCCCTGGAGCTCACCGATCGTACTTGCACGGAAGAAGGACGGAAAAGTCCGTTTCTGCGTCGACTTCCGCCGGCTGAATAAAGTCACAAAGAAGGACGCCTACCCCTTACCGCATATCAACGCAACCCTGGACAAACTACGGGGAGCGCATTACTTGTCGACAATCGACTTGAAGAACGGGTATTGGCAGGTTCCGCTGACACCGGCGAGCAGGTCCCTGACCGCCTTCACCGTACCAGGCAAAGGCTTACTCGAATTTAAAGTAATGCCGTTCGGACTCCACTCCGCGCCGTCGACCTTTCAACGGCTACTCGATCGGGTAATAACACCGGAAATGGCGCCGCACGCCTTCGCCTACCTTGACGACATCGTCGTAGCCACGCCGACATTCAGCGAACACGAACGAGTACTAAGGGAAGTCTTCCGACGGCTCCGCGTAGCAAACCTGCGACCGAACTGGGAGAAGTGTCACTTCGCACGCGAAAAACTAACATACCTGGGGCACGTCGTAGACCAGGACGGGTTACACACCGATCCAGAGAAGGTGTCCGCGGTGGCACAATTACCACCCCCCACCCGGGTCAAAGAATTACGCAGATTTCTCGGCCTGCTATCATGGTATCGACGGTTTCTACCAAACGTGTCACGCATAGCCGCCCCGCTTACAGACTTGCTGAAGAAAAAGTCTAAATGGAAGTGGGAGAAACCACAGCAAGAGGCGTTCGAGAAGCTGAAACAGCAACTCGTCGAGGCCCCAGTCCTGGCGGTACCGAAATGGGAGATACCATTCACGCTCCAAACCGACGCGAGCCGAGAGGGACTCGGAGCCGTCCTCACCCAAGACGACGGGCAAGGGGAGCGAGTCATTGCATTCGCAAGCCGTACGCTAAACCAAGCCGAGCGCAATTACTCGGCGACGGAGCTCGAATGCCTCGCAGTGCGATGGGGCATATGGAAGATGCGCCACTACCTGGAGGGATACCACTTTGTAGTACTGACCGACCACCAATCTCTGAAATGGCTAGAACGGATTGACAACCCGTCAGGCCGGCTGGCACGATGGGCTATGGAACTCGGCCAATGGGATTTCGAAATAAAATACCGCCGCGGACCGGAGAATACCGTAGCCGACGCACTGTCACGACAACCTCTACAGACGTGCGGTACCAAATGCATTAAGAAATGCCCCTGGTACCACAGGATGATGAAAGAAGTAAAGGATCACCCGATAGAGCATCCGGAGTACTGCATCCGGGACGGCCGGCTATACCGTCACGTACTCCATACGCTCGACTTTAACGACGCATCCGCCGACGACGAATGGAAACTATGCGTCGCAACCGACGACCGACCGCGAGTCCTCCGCGAAGTCCACGATGACGTCACCGCCGGTCACCTCGGCATCGCGAAAACGCTGGTTCGCCTAAGCCAAACGTACTACTGGCCAGGAATGATGCGGGACGGCGCACGCCACGTGCGATCATGCATAAGCTGTCAGTAATTCAAAAATCTACAGCAGCTGACCGCCGGTACAATGCACGCGACACCGGTAGACCAACCATGGGAGATGGTCTCGGCGGACCTGGTAGGGCCATTACCACGGTCAAGCGCAGGGAATTCCGTATTGCTCGTGATCCAAGACAGGTTCACCAAATGGGTCGAACTACGACCATTAAGAAGAGCAACGGGGCCAGCCATCACCCGAGCAATTAGCGAGCTAGTAATACTCCGACACGGGTGCCCCAAAACACTGGTAACCGACAATGGCAAACAGTTTGTCGGAAAGGAACTAGAACGCGCGCTAACCGAATGGGGAATACAACACCGACGTACCCCACCCTATGCACCCCAGTGCAACCCAGTCGAAAGGGTAAATAAAGTAATAAAAACAATGATAAGCCAATATACCGGCAAATCACAACGATCCTGGGATATTTACTGCCAGGAGGTAGCATTCGCGTATAACACCGCGCACCATAGCGCGGTAGGATTTTCACCCGCCTACCTCAACACCGGGAGAGAGCTCATCGCACCAGGGACGCTGCGAGCCCAGACGGGAACGCGAAAAACAGTCGGGGTACAACACCGGGTGCAACGGCTCCAAGAAGCACGAGAACTAGCCAAGGCAAACGCAGCACGTAGCTTCCAGAAACAACAACAACAATACGACAAACGGGGAAGGAATTGGGAGCCGACCATCGGAACGCTTGTTCTCAAACGGTCGCATATTCTCTCCGACAAAGCGGCTTATCGAAACGCCAAGCTAGCGAAGAAATACAACGGGCCCTTCACGATACAGCGTCGAGTATCGCCGGTAATCTTCGACTTGAAAGACGAACGGGGCAAAGCGGTGCCACACATCCACGTCAGAGATTTGAAACCGTACGAACTCGGGATCGAACCGACAGAGGGCGCCACCGGCGCAGCGCCACAGCATAAAAGGAAGACGCCAGCGGCGCGCCCGAATCAGTTGAAGAATAGCCGTCATGAAGCCAGCATCTCAACACGAGTTAGACGAGTTCTTGAGCCAGCTCGAGGAGGGATACCGTCGCCACGGCAGCTACGATCCCGAACACGTGCTACCGCTCGGGCCAAGGAGGCCAACACAGCCACGGGTGGCCGTGCCTCCTGCGCGGCCACCACAGTTCCAGGTGGCACACAAGAAGCAACCACCGCAACAGGTGCCAGGGACAACCGGCGGCCCCGGGCGGGCCCAATGCAGTACGACATCGTTACGGCGACGCGCACCAGGACCCCCTGCCGCCACGACACGGACGGTACCATACGTGGAACCGCACAAAATGCCAGCGGCCGGAAGCCGAACACGGGCCGCAAGGCCAAAAGCACCGGAAAAACCGCGACCAGCCGGGGAGCCTACAGGCGAAAAGTCAGTGACGACAAAGGGGCCGGCGCCAAGAACGGTCACTTTTCCAGTATGGCCGCGACCAGCGACGGCACCCAAAGCAAGGAGACCGACGTCGACGACCGCACCAGCAACGGCGACCGCCCGCGACGAGCAAGCTGCGCCGCCGATGTTACAGTACCTACCACGACGGGAACCTTCACCCATTCCGTTGCCGCCGTCCTTGAACCACCTACCACGGAAGGTGCAGACGCTACCGGATGGCACAACCTTCTGGGCGCCGGTAGGGGTGCGGAGGTACCGGCTGGACATCGGGCGAGTGCGGTGGCCCCTCCGACTAGAACCATCCACGGGGACAGTCCGGCACGTCGGGGAGCCCAAAACAATCGTAAGCAGCATCATCATTGCCCAAACGCGACCCCCCTGCCTAATGTGTCCCGCCGCGTCCGTCATCCGATGTCGTTTGTTGACGTTCCGCGTTCGAAGAAAGGGGGGGATGCAACGAGCCGACGACTCGTCGCGAAGCATCAGATAACCGGCGGCCGGGAACGACGTATATTTATAGACTCTCGCGTACACCACCGCGCGCCAATCGCTGACGCGAATCGACACGCGCCAATACGGAGTCCGCGTTCCCCACGTACGATAGTCGTCACGTGCACCGCTCCGAAACGGTATAAAAGTCGCTCCGAAACGCCGGGCGAGCGGAGTTTGTCGGGAGCGGCCGACGTGAGCAGATCGAGCTCTACCAGTCCTTTTCAGGGCAAACAGGAACACCTGGGTAAACCGATCGGCCAGGAACGCAGCTGGCACTCACGAGCTCGCAAGACAAGCTCCTCCACGAGATCCCCCGGTGCACGGAACCGTCGTGCCGACGCCGTCCTGACGCGGTCCCGTCGCTTCGGAGAGGTGAAACACGCGTCTCCCGGGAACGCCCGGGAAGCGTGCCCCCGTACCGTGTCTCCCCGGTCCTCCGGCGGGAACGATACGGCACCATCCGATTCTCCGGCCGCGCGGTACGGAGCGTCCGGCCTCCGACGTTCTCCGAACACCGGTTACCTACACGGGTACAGCCCGGCACCCGTGGGCAGTGTCGGCGATGTTCGCAGGTCCCCGGGCCCTCCCGAGGAGCGAATCTCCGCAACGTGTCCACCCGGTCCTCCGGCAGGAACGTTGCGGCGCCCGCGCTGTCGGCGGCCGTACGGCGGCCCCGGCTCCTGTCCGACTTCCGATCCTTTTCTTTCTCTCGGTTCGCGTCGCGAACGGGGTCCGATTGAAACGCGCCCGGGTACCGCGATTCGGCGTCCGAACATAATTTACCGTACTAGGGAGTAACGCGGGCCTCGACGCCAATTCACTTTGTTCTAGGAGCAGCGCATAAGCAAGGAGATCGCGGATGCGATAGCCCACGCGCGGGGCCACTAATCAACGATTCGTCGCCGCGATTCCGCGGCATCGCCCAAGGAGCCGCTTGGACAACCGCCTCCGAAAATTTGTAATCTCGCGAGCCGCGGGGAACCGACCGTGAAGACCGTGATTTCGTTAAATTATTACGCCGGTTAGGTTCCGCCTGGGTCGAGCCAGGAATGTTATCGAAAGACAAGTTGTTTTGTTAATTCTCTTTTGTTTGTTTTCCTTTTTTTTTGTTTAATCGGCCAATTACCGAAGGTATTTTTTTTGTTGTATCATCCCGATCCGAGCGGGCGTTTACCTCCAATCAGGAGGACAAAGAAAAATTGTTTAGTTTCGGGGTTGCGTGTGCCCCCCCCCTTGTTGATTGTAGTCCGAACTCTCCGGAACCTCTCGTGGAGAGGTAATAAACATTTATATTTTCGTACTAGACGATTTCGCAATTATTTCACAACCCTGGTCACGACTGAGCTGTAGGCTAGCGAAATCGCGACGTTACATTATATAGACGTCAGACACGTTATATACACGCCATACACGCGATATACGCGTCACATACGTTATATACGCGTCATATACGTTATATACACGTCATACACGTTATATAAGCGTCATACACGTTATATACGCGACACATACGTTATATACGCGTCACATACGTTATATACGCGTCAGACACGTTATATACGCCACATATACGTTTTATACGTGGCATATACGTTATATACACTTCATACACGTTATCTACGCGCCTTATACGGTATATACGCGTCATTCACGTTATATACGCGACATATGCGTTATATACGCGGCAGATACGTTATATACGCGTCATATACGTTATATACGGGCCACATACGTTATATACGCGTCATACACTTTATACACGCGACATATACGTTATATACCTTTCATATACGTTATATACGCGTCTTATACGGTATATACGCGTCATATACGTTATATACGCGTCATATACGTTATATACGGGCCACATACGTTATATACGCGTCATACACTTTATACACGCGACATATACGTTATATACCTTTCATATACGTTATATACGCGACTTATACGGTATATACACGCCATACACGCTATATACGCGTCATATACGTCATATTCGCATCATATACGTTATATACGTGTCATATACGTTATATACACGTCATACA